>DVQK01000292.1:0-12611 GCA_018231685.1 Heliconius clysonymus
TAATATAAACAATATTACCAGGAGCATCAATTATAACATAATTTACATACATTGTGTTGCTTTCTTAAAAGCTGATTTAGACATTTTAAAGATATCAATATCCGTGGATCCGTGACTAAATTTCTGAGATCCCCACTACCCGCGCCCCACTCCCGCGTCCTTCTCACGATCAATCCGATTATGAAATTCGCATGCCTTTCTGGCCCATCCTGTAGTTTTTAGTCAAATCTGTTTATTAATCAATAATCACGTAGTTCAAGCGGGCGAAGCCGCTGGCGGGCTAGTAGTACCTATATAAATATTTTATTAGATCTCAACTAGAATACGCCGTAGCTATTTGGAATCCGCTATATTCAAAGTTATCTTAAGATAAGATCTGACCGCATACGTAACACATTCATTCGAGGTTGTCTTAGAGTCTGTGACTTAGTGGATAAGCTCCAAGAGCGTTGCCCGAGTTGATTTGGCCACGTTACGCGCCGGCCTAAGAACACTACCCCTCAATAACATTTAAATTCAAATTCAAAATATTCTTTACAGTATACTACCCCGCAATAACATTTAAATTCAAATTCAAAATATTCTTTATTCAAATAGATTGTAAGCACTTTTGAATCGTTGAATGAACATACAAAAAGAGCTACCACCGGTTCGGAAGGCAGTTCTGCTGAGAAGAACCGGCAAGCAACTCGACAGTTACTCTTTTCAAAGTCAATGTTATAATTCAATTATTACATTAACTGGCAGCTATTCTGCATCACATTCAATAGACATTAAATCCATACATCTTTATCCTGTAAATATTCTTGAACTTTACAGATAAGTACTTTAAATTGCTGTAGTGGCAAATATACACGTAACTCAGACCCATAAAAGATGTATTATCTTTTTGACGGCGAAAACTTGGTGTAAAAAGCTTATCTTATTTCTCATTCCTATCGTATGTCTGACACTATTTTGACTATGACATTGTATACAGGGTGGAAGAGGCAGTGCTCCTTTTACGGAAACATATAGGGTAAAATATTTCAAATCCATACCTAAAGAAATTAATCAAGATAACTCAACAGTTTAAACGTAGGATTTGGTTTTTTTTTCATTTCACGATGCACGCATAGACACCAATAACGTAAACACATACTACTAAAGGTTAGACAACTTTGAACTTTATCGCCAATACCTACGACTCGATGTCTTGAAATGCTTTGAAAGGTTTATGTGTGCGTGCGTCGTCCTTACAAACGGCGTTTTATCTTAAAACGACAATTTTATTATTTATTTTGCTTGAAAAAATATTTTTTAATTTTTGGGGATAAAAAAAAAAATTGTATTAGGCTTTTATAGAGTAGTTAAAACTATGGTTTAATTTAAAGTGGTGCTTACAGTTCCACCCTGTATATGTTGTCGGACCAACAGAATATTATAACATACAAATTGTAAACCAACTGTAATAATACCTGCATCTTTAAAAACATCTCGCAGAGAATCTAATGTGTTGTCTAGACTACGTTTCTGGTCCGTATATCATTCATATTGGGTCTACGGTTGTCAAAAATTGTAACTGTACCCTAGATTTAAGACTTATTGTTAACCCGTTTTGTAGTCCTTTGATATTCAACAAAAAAAATAAAAGAGCAGTTGACACGAAACTTGTATATTATATAAAAAACAACAAATATTATAGTCGATGTCGAGATATTGACACTTGAGTAACTCACCTCAGTGACTCTGTCCCATGTTTTTACATTTCTATACTGTACACTTTACATTTTACCTGATAAAAGATAAAATAATTGTTCAATTTCAAAACACATTCAGATATTAAATGTAAATCTAAACATACAAACTACTTATCCTAATATATACATATATTTTGGCACATACATCTTAATGTGTTTAGTTAAATAATAAAAGCAGTAAATAAACACTGACCTTTAGACAGTCCCATGTTCTTTTGTGGTTTTATGATACTTTCACTTAATACTTACAACCTCCAAACAGAATAAATTATATTACAAATAAAAAAAGACTAGACCCAATCGTATTTTTTTTGTTTCATTATAAAATAAGTTATTCGATTATGCTTATTATAAAACAAATTTCTTTATACATATTTATTTATAAGTCACATAAATTTTGGCGCCATTTTTAAAATATCAATTGAGCGTCTGTTATTTGAATTTGACATTTAAGTAATACATATTATGACCAATGCAATAAACAGTATATTGTTTTGGTGATGGAAATTAAAGTATTAACACATCGACTATTTCTCTATTATAAATTTTCAACATTATACACAATATATTACACACAAACTTTTTGTGTGATGACCAGAACTCTTTCAGAAATCAATTGAATTTTAAGAAATTTGCATTATACAGATATATAAATTACTGCATTACTGCAATATATATATATTTCTGTAATAAAAAACTAAAAATTATGAATATGTATTTAACGTGCATGACTATTTTTTTTTGGGCTTCTTGGGATTGCGGGAGCGGCTCTTGGCCTTGCACAGCGGGCAGATGGGCGCGTTGCGGTGTATCTGCTGGTGGCACGACAGGCACGACTTCATGGGGGGCGGCTGTTGTCTGCAGGTATACATGCTCACTTACTATTTTTAGGCATATTAATATATACTTTTTTTAGCTTGATGCTGTATCCCACATTATCGTGGTAGGCAGAGGGAAACTAGAAACACCGTTCCCAACGTTCCCCCCTTACCGCAGCCTGTTTAGTTCGGAACTCAACGCCGCGCTTTGTCTTGTTACTAGAGTTAGAAAAAGAAAAAAAACCCAGAGTGGGAATTGATAGCATGGTAGACAGCGACAATCAAGTGAAAACTTCGTTCCCTACAAACTGCCTAATTTTCGAGATATTGCCTATTGAGTGGCGGAGCTCAACGCCGCGTTTTATCTTGTTACCAAAGCGAGGAAGTGTAAATAATTCACTACCCCGAGTGGGAGTCGAACCCACATAAACAGCAACGCGCTGTTCCAAATTTGCTACAAATTATATTAGATAGTATTTATAAGAGAACGCAAAATATTGTGTTGATGATGCCCTCATCAAGACATATGAAGTGTATAACACCGATGTTCATTTACAAGATCACACACATCAAGTGTTTTCTCTAAAGACTCACCACATTTCATCACTGGACTAGTTGTACTGGCTCTATTACAGTTCATTTCAAAAGGAATATCATTGAACTTTTCAATACAACATTAAATTATAAAAATTAAATGAAAAAGCATAAAAAAATAGAAATAAATAAACAAATGAGAAAAGTTATAAAATAATACTAAAATAAAAGGGGACAGATAGGAAAATGTGGAAAGGTTTTACAAAAATATATTTTCTTAATTTTTTTATCCTGCACATAGCAAAATAGGCAAAGGGAACATACAAATATAGTGTTAAGACGCCCCTTTTCCCATTGAGACACATAAGTTCACCACTTTCTATCGGATTCTCGTGACCAGAGTGAAGAAATGAAAATATTATATTTACATATAATATTATATTTACATATAGTAACGTAGTAGTAACGTAGCGTTTGGCGCTCCGTTCTCTCTGACTACCCCGCTAGGGATAAAGCGTGAAGCTAAGTTAAGTTAAGTTCCATATAATATTTCCCCCGAGAGGAAATTGAAAAGGGTTCATGGAATTTGTAGTGTTGTTAATTTATTATACTCGTTGGATTAGATTATCATTCCGCACAGGGAATCCTCGTGAGATATCCAAGGTTCAAATTCCCGACATTCAAGTGATTTTCGTGTACATAAAAAAAATACTGTTTATAATTTTTTATTCTCCTCTGGTTGAATGTCTTAATGTAACTCTATATTGGCTTTGTAAATAAAATAATAAATAAATTATGGAAAAGTAACTATTATTTTGGTTAAGTTTGATACAAGGTGTACCGACAGCCTCTTCTAAATTTCATATCTGGGCGCGTTTTTATTAATTGAAATGTATAAATTGACCAGATTATAAATAAATTCTGGTACAGCATGTTATGATAACCAATTAAAGTAAATGTGTGTAATACACACAGCATTCTCACATTTATGTTAAGAAAAATAAAAGTTGTTTCTATTATTGAACAGTCTTTACCATATCTAAATAAATTTGCTTAAAATTGGCAAGAGAGTCAAAAGTGGAAAACATATAGAGTGAAAAAAATAAATTAATGAAAGATAAGGATACGGAATTAGTAAGGAATCGCAACATAAAAACAAACCAAACCTTAACGAGACGGTAAGGAAATCCTGATCGAGAGCAGAATTGGCAGACCTGAAGGCGGGTGGCGGGGGTGGCTTGCGGGGCGCCGGCGCCAGGAACGCGCCTACGCCCACTGCCGATCCCACACTTCCTCCCACTCCCACGCTACTCCCTACTCCCACACCCACGCCCACTCGAGACGGAGTAGCCGGAAATCTGTCAGGAGTGATAGGACTGCCCTCCTCTTCATGCAAATCCGGTAGACGCTCCAGTCCTAAGCACTGTCTCCGCAATAGGTCCACTTCAGTTTTCAATGGCCGATAATCTTCATGCAAACGTGATGCATTTGATAGTTTTCGTGACATGCTTTCTTCTGTTTGTTTGATTACTGTCTCCATCTGAAATAATAATGCTGTTGTGATAAATTTTTATGTAATATATGTATAATAAAAAAACAAACAATAAAAAAAAATCTGGTATGATCAGAGCAAAATATATTTTTTTACTAAGTTGTCAAATATCATATAAAATAATACATAAAACATTAAAAAAATATTTTAGGTATGTTTTATACTTTATGTATACTATTATGATATTTGACAAATTGTAAAAAAAATATTGGTTATAACAGAAATTATTATACATTTTTTCATTGTTTGTGGCAAGGAAACTAAAAACAAAAAATTAGATAGAAACCATAAAGATAACAAATTATCACTCCCCAAGGTGTAGGTTTTATCATTAAACGGCATCTAATTAAATGGGTAGATATCATGGGCATCTCACAGTGCATTGCAATTTTGAACCTAAAGCTGCCAGAATATAAAAATCCATGGTCCATTATTCAGGTCTGAATAATGGAGCAGATGAAATAGAAATGTTCTACCACACCCTATCAGAAACAGTTTTACAGCACTCCTTTAAAAATATTATTTAATAAGTCTCACAGACTTTAATGGTCAAATTGGAACCCGAACCCCAGAAGAAAAATCATCTTTAGGCCCTTACTTATATAGTGACAATCTACGAAGCAAAAATGGTAAAAAGATTGTAAACTTTGCTCAAACGAATAACTTAATTATATTTATTACTATATGTAAGAAAAATCAGAAGCATGTGGACATGGATATCCCCAGATGGGAAGACAAAACATCAAATAGACTTCATAATGAGTAATAGCCAACTACTTCTCAAACTTCAGTGTCATCAACAACCTCAACTTTAATACCCATCACAGACTTATAAGAGCGGAACTAAAAACAATTAAATCAAAGGACCCAAGACCACAACCTAGCTCAAGATTATTAAATTGCTGTAAACATCAACTAGCGGAAATAACTCATAATTTAAAAGAAAAGCTCAGAAACTACAAGAACTTTACAACAAACATGGGAACACAAGATAAATATATCTATACAGATACATTAATCAAAGTAATCAAAGATACCATATCAAAATACACTAAAAACTGGGAAAATGTAAAAGCTGGCTAACAACAGAAACTATGAATTTACTGGCAGAAAAGGAAAAAAATATTAACGCAAATAAGACTGAGAAGAGAAGGAAAGAAATAGCAAATATCAGTAAGAAAATAAAAGAAAGCATGAGGAAAGAACAAAAACAAAAGAGAATGGAAACTATTAAAAAACATGTAATAAAAACAGGAGGTATAAAGAAAGCATATATACAAAGAATTAACTAATACAAAAGATTGGACAGTTAAAATCAAGAACAGCAAAGAAGAACTTGACAGTAGAAGAAAGAACATTCTAGAAACGGCTACAACAAAATGGATATGTTAAGTAAAGAGAAAACAGGGCCAGACGGCATTAGTAATGATGTCGTCAAAGTCAGTCCTAGTCCTATCTTCACAGAATTATTTAACGATGTTGTAATGACCGAAAATATCCCACAACAATGGACTAAATCCAATATAATACTATTATACAAAAAGGGATACCAATTCAATATCAGCAGCTATCGCCCTATCAGATTAATGTCCAATATCTATAAACTGTTCGCGAAAATAATATTAAAACGTATTGAACACTGGATGAACAACAGCCAATTGAACAAGCGGATTTTCGCAAAAACTTTTCTGTGATAGACCACATCCATGTCGTACGCCAAATCCTAGAAAAGTGTACTGAATACCAACTGATATATTTGTAGATTATAGCAAAGCGTTTGACTCACTAATCTACAAAAAGATCTTGGAATCTCTTCAAGGTCCAGGTTTCAAACAAAAGTATATAAGATTAATCCATAATGTGTATGAACACAGTACTGCTTTTATCCAGTTAAAAAGAAAACGTGCTTAGTTTAAAATCCAGAGGGGCATCAGACAAGGGGACTCCCTATCTCCAAAATTATTCTCAGCCGTACTGGAGACCATCTTTAGACCTTTAGAATATTTAGACCATCTTTAGAGGCTTCAAATGGAATGATCTGTGTATAAACATTGATGGTCGCAAAATAACTTATCTAAGATTTGCGGAAGATATTGAGCTGATAGTTAAAACACCCCAGGATCTACATAGCATGTTGAATGATCTTGCAAGAGAAAGCGAAAAAGTGGGTTCAAACTTAACCCATAGAAAACAAAATTAATAACTAATGGAGTGAAAGATCCAATAAAAGTAGGAGATCCCATTATTGACTATTTAGATGAGTATGTGTATCTGGGGCAATTGATGACTGTCAACTGGCTATGGAAAGGAGTCTGCAAGGAGGAAGGAAATCAGATAGGCTAAGAAGCCACACCATCAGATGCAAGACAAAGGTTAATGATGTAAGCCTAAACATCAAGAGACTTAAATGGAATTGTGCTGGACAGACAATCAGAGGCAAAGATAAGTGGAGCAAATTAGTCACACAATGGTACCCCAGAGAAGGTAAAGAAAAAGGGGCATACCACTAAGGCGATGGGATGATGATATTAGTCAGGTAGCACGGCAGGGCATTGCAAATGATAGAAGGGAGTGAAAAAGGTTGAAGGAGGCCTTTGGCATTTGGCAAACAGATTTACAGACCTTGAGTAAATCACAAATAGTACAATCTAAGTGAAAATGAGAGTTTAAAGGATAGGTTTAGAAATTTATTCTAAGTTAAGGTAAAACAGTTTGTAAATGCTGAATAAAGGTTTTAATATTATAATTATTATATACATATAATATAGACACAGTTTTCCAATTATAATAAGAATATATTTAGAATTGTGAAGTTGATAATAAGTAGGATTACTAATAATTAAAACAGTCACTTCATTAACAACACTTATTACATACCAACCAATAGAATTCACATCATTACAACATATATTTTATGTTCACAAGCCAAAATGCTTGTATATTTCACAGAATACATGTTACTAAAATTATTATAAATAATTATTAATTATTAAGAAATAATGATTATAAATCCAAATCAGTATCATATGTACACAGCAGCACAGATACAACAAAATGCACCTAATGTATCAAAACCAAATAAATTAGCATTGAAGCTCATTACTTCCTACTACTTATAACACAAACTACTCTCAATGCACCAAAATAAACAAGTCTCATGAGAGTGTACATGTACAATGGCCACTACCGCTGCCCACTAGTTACAACAATAAACTACAAACACCTGCTGTTTACAGTAACAGTATTTCTGTATCATGTGGAACTATTTATTTCTAGCCTCACTATTACTATTGCAGAGTTATTCTGTCTGAGTATTGAAACAATTTGAATCATAAGTAGTACCTCTGAAAGCATTTTTTTTATAGTATAGAGACTTCATTATTTTTTTATTGTATAGATGTTTTATTATTTTTAGTTATAAATTTTTCCAGCAGATAGAGAAAATCTATTAAACTTTTTAAACACTTCTTACCATGTTTGCAGAAAAACATTACAATCTTAAAATAGCCTATTTGTTATTTTAATAATTTAGTATCATATAATTGTTTATTCAAAAGGCTCTTTTGCAATAAGACTCAAAGACTCACTGCATTAATATCAGCGTGTATTTGGCGCAGTTCCTCCACATGGCTCATCTTCTCCTGCTGCAGCAGCTCCATCTCACGCTTGTACTGCGCCAGGCAGCGACCCTCCTGGTCGCCGCTGCGGACCTCATTCAGTATACTACGCTTTAGACGCTCAAGAGTTATCGTTTTGTTCCTGCAAGCCACATTATACATCCCCCTTCTATAAAATGCCAAAACCAATTCTATCATATTGTTTTTTTTTAAATAAAAAAATGTTTATTAATAAATGCAAATTGCACTGTATATATTCTAATTCATTAGTGTAAATTTATAAATTTTCTAAGAATACATTTTTATATGAATTCACAAATAAAAAAAGTCACCTAATAAACTGATATTACATGAAATTTACTAAAAAATAATTGGTGTCAAGTGTTTATTGATCGAGCCTACAGGTGCTAAAGCCTAACATTGATAATAGCAAGCTCAATTTCGTACCTGATCTCTTTCATGGCCTCTAATTTATGATAAATTTCCCGTTCGTTTTCTGCAGTCATTTTCTGTTTTACGAAAACTATAATTTTTTCTCGGATAAGAAAATAAATTAAAAACACAACGCGGTAACAATCAGAAAACACACATGAGATTGAGAACGAAGATTGGCTGACTACTTGACTAGTGATGTTCTATAGAGTATGATATTCCTTACTCAGCTTGATAACTGAGACACGATACTTATGTATGTCGCGAATAAGTGATATATTTTTTAATCGATATTCTTTAAATTATTTATAATTTGTTTATAAATAAGAGTTATTTTGGATATGTCCTAATATTTCTTATAAATGAGATTTAACCATGTATTACCATGACTTGATCTTATTATTTGTACCGTAACATACAAAGCTTTATATAATATTAATTTAAAGAAAAAAATTAAATCTCTATCAAATATTCAACGATCGAATATATTTTTTTAATGTTTTATAACTTCAATGTGACATAGTTGAAAATATTTAATTTGCGTAAAACGCTATGAATTTTTGAATAATCGTATATGAATCTGTCCAAATGAAAATGGCCGATTACCATTGAAAGCGGCTTGCTGTCAAAATATAAAAATACTTTTTATTAACGCGTATGCCATAATTTTAAGCAAATGGACAGTTTCCATTCATCGTTTTCTTTAAGAAACTGAATGAATTCCATAAAGTTTTTCTTTAACATTCTAAAAGGTATTAAGCAAAGGTCATTTACACCTTTGCGAATTGCTTCGTGTCGTGCGTACTAAAGCACCATTGCTCGCGCTGTTTACGTCTTATGATGAGTGAAGAAGGAGGCGACGACTCTCCGCCGAGACCCAAACGTAAAATCAAGAGCGTGGTTCTGTTGTCATCCTCTTCAGGTTCCGATAGCGATGAGAGCGTCGGCGTGGCGGGGACACGAAGAAAAAGATTGAGAGTAATTACTAAATAATGTTTGTTGTATTTGATATATGAATACGTTAAGGGACGCTGTGCTTACGAATCTTATTTGACTTTCAGGTTATTAGTGATGGAGAAAGTAGTGATAGTAGTGGAAGTTCCATAATATGCTCAGCAGTTGCACGAAGAAGAACATTACCAAAACTTCGAGATTCAGAAGCAGAGAGCGATAGCTCCGGGTGGATGAGTGACGGCGCCAAAGTTGCAGCCGGCAGCGCACCAAGCAAACCTGCATCAGGTTTTGCATCGGACAGTTCAGAGGGCAATTCTGATAAATGTTCAATATGTCTTTTGCGATTCAAAGATCAGCAAGTGGGAACACCAGAGACCTGCGAACATATATTCTGCTTAGATTGCATCACAGAGTGGTCAAAAAATGTCAATACATGTCCAGTTGATAGAATCATTTTTAATAAAATAATAGTGAAAGCATGTGCGGGAGGTCGAGTCCTGCGTACTGAAGAAGTGAAGGTAGTAGAGAGAAGTCCTTCTATTGAAATTCTGGTTACGGAAGACCTAACTGTGTGTGAGGTTAGTGATTTATTAGTGAGCTTATATTTTGTAATAGCAAAGAGTATATTAATTTCATAACATTTATTAATTATGTTTGTTTGTAGATATGTGGCAGCAGTGACAATGAGGAAACTATGTTGTTGTGTGATGGATGTGACCTTGGCTACCACATGCAGTGTCTCACACCCCCACTAACAGAGGTATCTAAATTTTAAATCTTTGATACCTCAAATTATAAGATAAATATGTGCCAAATACCAATCATAATGAGCTTACTTATAAATTTATGGCATTAATTAATTTTACCATAACTTTAAAAGTTTGACAATATTCTATTCTCAATTATTTCATAGACAAAAGGAGAATGATTGTGGTTAACTCTTGTTATTTAAAAAAAAAATCAGAGCCTAATACCAAAGCTGTCTTATCCCAGGGGTGCCAAGTTATTTGAATTTGCCCAGCAAGAGTAGCTTTAACTTTAATAGCTTTTAGCTTTAAAGTTATGGCTTGTGACAAAAATTAAACATTTTCAATCTTTGTAACCTCATAAAAAATACCTTAATAACTACAATATTTAGGCAGCTTTATGAGTATTTACATGATTAAATTGGGAATATATCAGAAAAAAGAAAAACAACAGATTTGATGAAAAGACTTGCTAAACAATGTTTTATATAAAAAAAAATATTAGAATAAAATAAAAAAAAAATTATAATATTATTACATTAGAAAATAAATAGCTAATATTTCAAAAACGGTAAAACTCAGGTTTGGCTTTGGTTTTGGTCAGCCTGAGGTCGGCCAAAACAGACCAAAGCAAAGTTAGAAATTTATTTAAAAACATTCTAATTATTTTTATATTTTCAAATGTTACAATTGTTTTTACTTGTTATATATTAGAAAATATATAAACATTTTAATGTAGAGTCTCTAAAATATTTTAACTGTTTGCAAAACTAACTATATATTTCAAAACATGTTTAATTTTAGGTGCCTGCAGATCAGTGGCTCTGTTCTAGCTGCACAACATCTCTAGACCCAGACAGCCTGATGAATGTCATTGAGCTGTCTGAAGTGGAGGACTTGTTAAATGACATAGACTATGGAGACTCACCACTTGGACCCAGGCCTTCTTTGTGGCGACAACCAAGAAACGTCCGCAGATCCTCAAGAACTGTCAATAGAGATCAACCGTCTACTTCTAGTGGGAGTCGTAGCAATAATGTGAATATTAATGAACTACCCACGACATCTAGAAGTACTGGGAGTACACGAAGAACAACCGCAACAACGGCAAGACGCAAAACTACAACTAAACGAAGGAAATATAAGAGGCGAAGAACTAAAACCGTCATTATTGAATATGAAGTGCAAGAGAATGGAAAATTTCCCATCACAAAGAGAGTTAAGAGAAAAGTGAGGAGAAGAAGAGTGAGTTCAAATATTTTCTCATTAATAAATATACAAGTTGTGCATAATAGTTTACAACACAGTGTGATAGTATATTTTTACATTTGGTGACAATGTATTAAGCACGTTAAACCACATAGTATGAAAATAACCACATATTATAAAATAAAAATAAATAACTCTTTTATTAAAAAATGTTTTGTTAAAAATTGCGTATTGGGACTATATGAAATATACAATGAATATTTAAATTTTACAGGTGAAAAAGCGACAACCAAGAACTGCCGCTCGTCGGTCACATGTTCGTGCTAGCGTCCGTGCCAGGCTAGCTTCTCTCAGAGGAGATGTGGCTTCTGCAGGCACAGGTGTAAGCGGAGTTATGGGGAGAGGCGGAGTTGTACGCCGTTCTCGTGCGGCGTTGCCTGCGTTACGTTTATTCGGAAACCCCAACGAGCTGGACTACTTCTCTGATGAAGACACGCCCGTCTCTGAAGAGGCCTCCACTGCAGTTGCCGTCGCTGCACGATCCACCTCCAACATATTAAGTGCTTATAGACAGGTGTGTTAATACTTCAAAATGCGGCAGTGATTGAGAGACCGCGACATTGAGTTTAACAAGTAATTTTTAATTGTTTTAGGCCAGAAGAAAAATGGTATCGATACCGTCCCCGCCGCACGCATCGTCAGCGCCGGATATTCTATCGAATATTCTGGAGAGTCAAACTCTGTTGCATTCAAAACAATCTATCATATCCATCTCGGTCGATGGAAATGTTGACTATAAGCTAACAACGCCGATTACTAACGTTCAGCGGAAAAGTGAGGCCCCCGCGCCCCTCGAGAAGAAAGATGACAAAGTGGACTTGTCGAAGGCTCAGGAAACAGTCAGGAGTGTTCCGTCGTACGGCGGGCAGGGCCGCGGCGGCGGCGGCTGGGGCGGCGGCTACCGCGGGAACTACCACCGCGAGCAGGGCGCCTTCCGCGCCGCCCACCAC
>DVQK01000293.1:0-12611 GCA_018231685.1 Heliconius clysonymus
GAAGCATGTAACTTCTTATTTTGAATAAAATTATTTGAATTTGAATTTGAATTTATCTATGTTTCGGCCATTTATTACCAATGATAGGTATTATACAATATACTTGTAGAGAAAAAAGATATAAAGCTTATAAGTAAAGATAATAAGATGTGACTGGTGACCCAGATACTGGCCTGCCTGTTGGTTACCTTTTTCATTGACACCGCTCGAGAAGGCATTACAAATTTATATATATTTTTAGTTGACACATATATTTTTCGTTAACTTTAAAGTATTGTAAATAGAAAATAATTTATGTAAAGGTAAATTAAAATTAAAATTAAAATGATGCCGTCGTGGCCCGGGGGCAAAAGAGTGTGACTGAAACGCGTTCGAAAGTGAGTTCGATCCCCACTCGAGGGAGTAAATTATTATTTTTTAATATTTTCATTTTTTCGCCCTGGCAAGAAAGCAAAAGCCCGGCGTTGGGTTCCGCCACTTAACATGCAATGCCTCAAAAAAATCGATGGAAAATGGAGAACGGAGTGTCTTATCACTATGTTCCCTCTGCTTACCCTACTGTGTGCGAGATCTAAAGGTATATTATACTTAAATCTATATTATATTCTACATTGATGATCACACCAACAAAATATGTAATATACCTAATAGTAACTCCATTGATAATGTTAAAATCCGCGAAGTTAGTATATCGATGTTCAAATAACAATTTACGACAGCGTGTAAGTACTTATGTGTCGCTGGAAACTTATCATGGTATCAATAAGTAAACTAAAGGAAACCTCGTTGATTTAAACACGTATATCACTCGCTTGTTTTGTGAGCGAGGTGCCTTCGTGTGTTTACTTTTTTAAATATCCCTACAGAAAAGTCTAGACTATCAAGTGAATTTATCGTGAGTCCACAAATAGAATTTTGGGGCTACTTGTTGATAACAACAACAACTGCTAAACGGTTTTAAAAAAAAATCTATATTGAAAGCAAGTAGACGTTGCTATTTTATATGTTTATACTTATCAAATAAAAAATATGAAGTAATATTAAAATAAAACAAATATGAATTTAATAGATAATGTGTAATCTGACTTATCAAAGTATCAATTTCATATATTTCATTCCATTTAAGAAATCTACTCCATGTCTTATTTTGTGATTCCCATTCGAGGAGGAGGATATTAATATTTTAATTTCTTCGCTCTGGTGTAGAGGCAAAGCGCGGCGTTGAGTTCCGCCACTCAACACGCAACACCTCCAGAACTCGGCGGAAAGTGGGGAACGGAGTGTCTTACTAGGTTCCTCCTGCCTACCCTGTGCAGGTACCTCTGTGTGGGATACAGCGTGAAGCTGATTTTATTTTTTTACAAGAAACAACATATATCATAATTTATTTTTATTGTCTTCTAACGAGATAGTAGTTAGACGACTTCAGCTGTAACTTATGAATACACATCATCTTTTAGTGAATGAGTCATTTAAGGCCATCAATTTTTATTGCTTACTGCTTGAGACCTACGATGTTTTGTTACAAACGGTTATTGATCGTATTTGAATACTTTTAGTTAATAGGAACATTTTTTGTTTAACTTTAGGGTTTTTTTGTAACATTTTGTTTTTTAATTTATTCACTTTAAACATGAGCGCCAGCCTGTAAATATCGTTATTTTTTTTTAGAAAATAGGGATAGAGCAAATCCATTTGCTAATGTTAAGACACTCTGTTCATGACAATTCTGGAGATACTGCATGTTAAGTGACGGATTTCAACGCCGCGCTTTGCCTCTACAACAGAGCGAAGAAATGAAAATATTAATATCCTCCTCCTCGAACGGGAATCAAACCCACAACCAGTCGCGTTGACAGTCCTACTTTGTGCCCCTGCGCCACGACTGACCTCAAGCTGTACCAAAAACGTTAATAAACAAAAATATGTTTAATAAAATTTAAATAAACCAGTTAACACCGATGAGGAAGGATGACTTTTATAGGAAATAAATTATTATAGAAACCAATGTCACCATTATTTGTCACAATATTAAACTTAATCGTACTCATAGAAATATATAAAAAAGTATAGAAATATAAAAAAAAGTATATTATAAAAAAAATTAAGATAATTTTTTTACTCAATATGAAATCTCTAGAAATTAAAACTATCAAGCGAGTAAGTAATACGTCTAAACTAAATATTTTTTTTTTCTTACTTTCTTAGTGACTTCTTACATTATTTATCAGAGAAAGCTGACCAACTTAATTACTTACTGCAAATCGATTTAAATCAGCCTGTCCGTCTGTTGGGGCATTTTTACGAAATACATCTACATCTACACCTATTACTTTACACTTAATACTTGATTTAATTAAGATATTATTATAAAAATATAAGCCTGAGTTATATAATTCATAGTAAAATGTATATCAAACATTGAGTGACGGCGTTGAGTGTCACCACTCAACCCGCAAGGCTTCCAGAATTCGGTGGAAAATAGAAACGGAATATCTGAACACTACTTCCCATTGCCTAAACACCTGTGTGCGATATACAGCGTGACATTAAAACAAAAAGAATAATTATTTAATTGATAGTAAAATATTTGAAATAATTACCTCACTGATGGACTTTTAGCAATTATCTAAAGCAAAAAGCACCATGTTATAGTTCAGAGTATGATATGATTAATGATGAATGGAGCAAACACATTAAAATAATTATTGTTAGTCAGTGAACGATTCGCTATGATACGGGCTTATTCATAACTATATACGGCAGCAATTGCCTATATTTTTTTTCTTCTGTTGTTGTATGATCTAGAAAAAAAATCGATGTTTTATATAAAAAAAAAAACAAATCAAATCAACTTCAAAAAATCATCTTCTCGCTATATCCCGCACACAGCAGGGTAGGTAAAGGCAACATAATATTAAAACACTCCGTTTCTCACTTTTCGACGCATTTTTTAGAGGCATTGCGTGTTAAACGGCGGGCCGGACTTTTTGCCGTGGTACCAGAGCGAAGAAATGAAAATATAAATTTAAATAAAGGGGATCCGGACACTTGGTGCCCCTGCGACACGACTGGCATCATGTTTTATCTAAAAATGTCACGTGTAAAAACTTTAAAACGCCTAGATATTTTAATATATTTGTTTCAAGTGTCTCTTTATACGCTTTAAGATAACGATATATTTTGTACTATAAAAAAAATATAATTTAGAAAATAGGGCCAAAAAAAATTGATTTGGCCAGTACAAAATCTGCCAGCCACAATCTAGGTTAGGGCGACGCGACCCAAAATGTTCTCCGTACGAGCGTGCGAGCGAGATGGCACTAGCTGACCTAGAGTAGCAGGTTGGGAATCCGGAAGGTAAGAAACCGGCTCCAGTGCATTTTTCCATTCAATGGAAAGCTCTGCCTTTACTTCGCGAAAGGAATTTTTGAAGCACTCATTATTTTCGATTAGCTTCGTTTTTTTGGGTATTGTAATTTTTTTTTGTACTTATGTAGATTACTATGAGTGTGTGTGTGTTGAGTATTTCTATGTAACTTACAAATTGTTTAACAGTAGGTGAAAACACATCATGTTAATTATAAATCAATTCATTTTTCTATATTGTAGTAGTTTAAGAACATTAACTTATGTTAGCGATATTATCCATGAGTCCAATTGTGGCGCAGCGTGCGACTTTAATCGCGATAGATTGTGGGTTCGATTCCCCTTCAAGGGAATGTAATATTTTCATTTTCACCCACTCTGGCAACAAGTCAAAATGCGGCGTTGAGTCCACCACTCAACACGCAAAGGCTCCAGAATTAGACGGAAAATGGGGGGCGGTAGTGTCTTAATGGCCACAGAGTGTCTTAGCACGAAGTTCCCAGGTTCCCTGTGCCTACACTGCTTTGTGCAGGATACAGCGTCAAGCTACTCATCAATATTATTAAATTGATTAATAGTAATAAGTATATATCAATCTATTTAACATACACAAAATAGAAAAAAGGAGTTATTGACAAAAAAAACCCGAAAATATCACTTAACTTGTTTTATATATACACAAAATATTTATTCCTTATTCGCTTCTTTCATTTAAAAAGATAATCTCAAACCACGAACTTTGGCTATATGATATTACAGCATTTTGTAATAATTTTATCAATTATCCCATATATGAACATATCATAATAGTATCATATAACGATAAAATAAAAAACAAACGTCCTGGAATTGCAATATACGAGAGCCGTCAAAGGGATGTCACCTCGTTACTTTCTACCCCGCGGCAGTGCTTCACGCATTCCACACGGCCTCGTCAGTGATACTATGTATTTTGGTACTTTTCACCATAACGTCATATATATTTCTAATAATAATATTTATATATATATTTTTTTCGGAAAAATTAAAAAGTTTTGATTTGATTGTTGTTAATATAAAACCTATTTCTGGAATTCATATTTCTGAGGCCAATTGTGGCGCAGGAGCACAAGTGTATGCCTGTAAACGCGAGTAGTTGTTGGTTCGATTGCCACTCCAGAAAATGAAATATTTTCTGAAATTGATATTTTCATTTGTTCGCTCTGGTATCGAGGCAAAGCGTGGCGTTGCGTTCCGCCACTAAATACGCATTGCCTTCAGAATTCGGCGGAAAGTGGGAAACGGAGTGTAACACTTGATTCCCTCTGCGTACCCTGATTTGTGCGGGATATAGCGTGAAGCTAATTTTAAATAAGTTAGATATATACTAATGCTTTTCTTTCGGTGAAAATTAAAAAGTTTTGATTTGATTGCTATCAATATAAAACCAATTTCTGGATTTTAATATTTCGTATTCCTCATGTTTCCTACCTTGTCCCAGTAAAAGGTGTCATCGACATTATACCTTTGGTATATTTGCGTTGGTTATCTTTTATTGACACATTCAAACAACTTATCGTTTGAGAAGTCACGAAAACGTTCAACATGAAAATTCATTCAATGAAAAAAAAAACCAGAAATTTAAGTATTACATTCTATTTTCTAAATATACAAGATTTATACGTAATAATGAAAATCTACAAATAAAATAAATAATTAAACGTGTGAGATAAACTTACGACGTGTCAATATAATAGCAACGTGTTTATGATAATTAGTACTACATAGTTATATTTAATAACTAATTTAATTATACTAGGTACTAGCTTCATCTTTAGTTAGACATCCATGCTCGTATAGTTTTGCTTAACAAAACACACCGTTACCCGGCGGTGCGACGTCAGTGGGTCGGTGCTGGGTGAGGGGCGCGGGGGGCGCCCGGGGCGGGGCGGGGCACCTGCGCGCGCGCCGACGAAAGTGATCGGCGATGTAGACCACGCAATTTGCAGAAACGACGCACTAGCATTAACTCTGCATACATATTTATGTAATGATATCCAAACATGTTAGATTTGGATAATTTTTTTAAATATCATAAAAATTCTCCTATTTAGTGCTCAACTTTAGTTGTACTCACGTACGTACAAATTGATATACTTTTATTTTTTGATTCACAATTATGTCATTTCTTTTGCGTATATTATGTAAGCTGTACTATGTAAGCTGCAGGTCACTTGTATAATAATCATATTAACAAACAATATTTAGATATGAATTGGCTTGTCACTTCTGTCGGTGTATCTTCTGCGCCAAGTGCCGACTGAATGTTGGTCACGCGGACTGCGGAACAAGACAGGTTAACGTGCCCGATAAACACACCATCGTAATTTCATTCAAGACTTTTAAAACCTTTTTAGTTGGTGCCCTGCAAACAAAAAAATGTAGAGGTCTTCCTTATCGGCGCTTTGTTTTATTATGTGTATGGTGTTGTTGTTGTGCAATTGGCTAAGCGACCACTCTGCTCTTCTAACGAGATAATGTTAGATATATACTAATGCTTTTTTTAAATTTATATGTTCACAAATTTGATTATATGTATAAATATATACGTTTTATAAACGCTATAATAACTTTTTTTTGTTTAATAGTAGACTGTATAAATAAGAATAAGTATATTCTTATATGTCCAAATAACAAAACATACCTTTCCAACGTTCTATAAAATGTAAAATTGGCCAATATTGCAATCGTTACTCGTATCTTTACATGAAGAAATATAGGCAGTTCAAGACTGCACGACTACGAATAGATAAATCTAGTTCTACTTCGCCTCAAAGATCGAGTTTTGTAAGTAGTAAGTAACAACAATAAGTAAGTGGCTGGAAGCAGAGTAGTCGTGACAATGGTAAGGAATTCACGCAGACGTCGGTGGCGGAGCGCGGCCGTAGAGTCGGGCCTAGCGCCGGGTCAAACATTCTAATGTATGACGCAATGCCACAACTGGATTTGCACTCGTCTCACTGATACTGTATGTTAATAGCCTTTTGGACAATCTAAACTTACCATACTGACACACGCACAATCACAAGTTTTTGTTGGAAACAGCTCGTTTAATAATATATTTTTACGTAACCTGATATGGAAACGTTGTAAATATTAATAGTGGTTTATAGAATTTCTTAGCCTATAAGATACAATAAGATATTATATTGACAATATAAAAAAAAACCACATGTAGGTAATTATCGGGCACGCGCATCTATTATATCTAGATTTTTATTTTCAAAATCACAGATCAAAAATAACAAATATGAAAAGTTTCTGACAATTACTTATATAATTTTGGACTTCATTCCGATCTTCCTCCTCACAAAGTATACCTATTATTTCGTATAGGTTGATTGATAAACCAAAATTAAGTACTAAGAACATTTAAATGAAACGATTTCTAAGCTACCCGATACATTTAGGTAACAGTTGCCGTATCTCACGGAGATGATTTCTCAACTGCCTATATAATGAGTCAATGTATATGTTACCATAGCAAAAGTAGCCTCGTGCGGCTCGCGTTATTATGACATCGTGCAGTACGCAGACAGCTTGGCGCGCCACTTTTTTTTCCCAATAAACCTATTTCTTTTTGTTCACAAATGTCGGATGACTGAGTAGGCGGTTGTCGAGGCGGAAATTGTTAACTTTCTTTTTTATAGCATTCGTAAATATAACGTGGTCGTCAAAGTATCTTTTAAGTATACATTTTTGACTTGTGTTTTTGCTAATAACTACACCTGAGCCGTTTCGTTTAAGACTGTTGCTCTACGGTTAAGGTTTATATCACCATATCACCATATTTTCATTTTCTCGCTCTGGCATCAATGCAAAATCCTGGCTTTGAGTTCAGTTACTCAACCCGCAGTGCCTCGAAAAATTAATCGGAAAGTGGGGAACGGAGTGTCTTAATACTAGGATGCCTCTGCTTACCTAAGCTAATTTTAACAATTGAAATACCTTTATAACGAATACAAAATATTTGTTAGAGGCATTGTCGTCATATTTTTAGTGATGACTCACATAAGTTCACAAATTACGCAATACATAATACAACTTTTAATTTATTAGATACTGGTATAATATGTATATTATTATATGGTGACTCACAACACCCTTCGCATTATGTTAAAAATAATATAATATGAAAGTTCTATGTAATATTAAATTAAAATCAACAGTCTCATATGCTTCGTACATGTTTCCTCGTGAACTAAAACGTCTACTTAATAATCATTCTTATAAATGTTATAATAATTTGTTGATAATTATAAAAGAAATTTCAAACTCCAAAACTCATCAAAGGAGTTTCTTCTATGGTGATTTCGATTTATTTTGAAAGTAAACAAATGCTCTACATCTCCGAAAATTTATACAAAAAAAAACAACTATATTTATACAAAAAAAAACTATACTTTTCTATGTTAATTAAAACTTCTAGACTGATTCTAATAACTTTCGGAAAACCTATACTAAATTAATATTTGTATTGTATAATTTTTCGATTCTTTTGATCCTAGTAAATAATATCGTTATGCATATATGTATAAAATATTGAAAGTCTATTTATGTGTATACAATTTATTATGAAATTTAACGAAAAAAAAGTATGAAAATATAACAGTGATTGACATTCATTATTATATCTCCACTTTCGTATTACATTTTCTTTGTCGTTTTACTATCCCAGCTTGGAGGTGATATTGCCTATAAATATATTCTTTGGTCATCGCTTGTGCTGAAAACATCCCTCTACTTCTTTGTAAAATTTCTAGTTTGGGTCCCCATGTTGGGTCTAGAGACACATGCTTTCGAAATACATTCTTAAAAGCAGCGATTAACAATCCTAATATAAACAACAGCAATAATAAACCGATAATTGATAGTAGTGCAACATTTGCATAAATAAAACCAGCGTGCAAAAGAAATTGATAGTATATTTCATTTATTAAAGTATATATTAAAAATATAAAGGAGATTATCCATGACATTTTGATATAACTTTTTTGTTTGATACCCAACATAAAATGTATATCTTCGGAAAATTTATGTATTCCATACCATATAACAAAAACTAAGCATTCTATAATAGCAATAAAAGTTGAAAATGCAGTTATGAATCGCCGAAAACCGTAAGCAAGGACATTAATACCGTAATTGTTTAAAAGCGGTATTGTTATTAAAAATAGAAAAGTAACAACACAAAATGTCACCAAACCTGGATACTTCGCTAACCTGGTGTATCTACTCATGATCACTTCAAGAATATTGAAAAGATATATTACACTTGTCGAAATTCCCAAGATGGTGTCGCAACTGAACACAATTACTAAATAAAACCTCCTGTGTTGATACTGGTATAGAAGTCTAGGAATTTTTTCGAAGCTAAAAGACATTTGTGACTTCATCAATGCCGAGGCTCGTATTCCATATTCGAAAGCATACGGACAGCTCATCATTGCAATTGTTAAAATATATAAAATGGTAAAAATTGCACATGTCACGACACATATTACGACATCTGAAAAACAAGGAGATCGGAATGATGCACTCGACGCCAGCGTCACCATTAGTCCGGTGCCGATGTTCAAGTTGTACACTACATGGATTATAGGGCTTGACAGTCTAAATCTCTTCTTGAAGTCCTTAAAATCTAGGTCCAGCGAATCTTCATATTTAGCCACTACTCCTTTTTGTAGCATAGACCCCATCAGCAACGCCGCAAGGGTAGCCACTGGATAAATCACGAATATGCTTACAACCCATTTCAACGATCTATTTCTCTTAAAACAACTGAGAAATATTACTAAACAAATGATACTTGACGCGAGACACACTCTCCATGCAATATTATCAGCTCGATTATTTCTCTCTATCAAATATTTTCGCCAGTATTGGTACTCCGGAAAAGTTTCGTACAGATTTTCACAATAAGAAAATAAATTTTGATATTTGACGCATTCCTGATTGACCGTGTAGTTAGTGACGAGGCTGTTGCAATATTTCGTACTCCACGACCCACACGTATAGTACGGTATGGGATTTTCGAGACTTATTAAGAAGTAATGCATGAAAAAGGATGTCACTACATGATTATAAATGAGGACACAAACTTGCCAAGCAACTAGTACATACCCAACAAATGCTAAACACGGACGTACCTTCCAGACGTCAATGCAGTCTCTGTTGGTAAACTGACCCACAACGGATTCCAAATACAGCATAGGTATGCCAAGAATTATATAAAATATTGTGATAAATATAGTGAAACCTATTGTTCCTTGAATCATAGCGCTGTTTGGGGTGCTATTAATATTTGATATTCCGATGGCGTGGCAAATAAGGGCCAGGATATATATTTTTCTCGACTTCCACCTGTTCTTGTCATCACTTAAGGCCATCTTACACAATTAATTTGCTTATTTTGATATCATTTCTCGCAAATCATGACCAACTGGTTAGACTAAATCTGTAATATCAATCACGTAAACCTAACATTTTTATTTATTTTGTAGTTGGGTTATTTTTTTTTAAAATTAAATACGCATTCTTGTATAGATTATATTGAGATCCGCCACTCAACACAACTCGCAATGCCTCGTAATTTCGGCGGGAAGTGGGGAACAGAGTGTTTTAACACTGGGTTTCCTCTGTCTTCCCTACAATATGCGGAATACAGCGTGAAGCTGGAAAAAAATATTTAAAATATATTCTACTTAACCGTATTCATACATAGAAAAGTTAAGAGCACTTAAAACCGCAAGCAAGCAGCGCAGGTGTCTACTATGCAATGAAATTGCAATTGATAAACGGCCATAGTTTCACTTTACACGCTCAGATACAGCCTGGACCCGTTCTTGTTGTCCACAAGGCTTTCATGTTTCGCACTCGTCCGTGTATAGTATCATACTACTAATAACTTTATCAATATCTCTTCAGTGTTTTTGTGCAACGTTAGATTGCTAGCTTTTGAAAATGTTAAATTGAGACCAGTCGTGGTGCAGGGGCACAAGCGTGTGACTATAAACGCGACAGGTTGTGGATTCTGGCAAGTGGGGCGTAGTTTCATCGTCAGAAAATAAACACGACGCGTCTCTTCAGTGAAATTTTTAATTATTAACAAGAGTGAAACAATTTTTTGCATGACTGATATAAATAATATTTAAAAAGTAATAATTAATTAAATACCATGCATGACATTGTAGAGGATATGTTCAGCAATGGACGAAGACAGGCTGATGACAATAATGAAATTAAATAATTTTAAGATAATATAATCACGTAATTTGAAAAAAAAATAGTTTTTAATGTTGCTCCTAGCCCTACCCTACCCTACTTTTTCAATATTTAAAAATATCTTCGAATCTAAAAGAAAAGCAAAGTTATTTGCAATGTGGACTAACTACGCTTTTCCTATCAGCAAAAATATGCATCTTCTATTTACTTTAACGTCTTATCTATTTATATTATCTAATCATTTCTGCAACGTACTACAGTACAAAAGATAAAGTTAAAAAATACACTATTTCGCTAACCCCACCTTTATTTGTTGACCTACATTCAATTTTAGTGTAATTATTATTTAGGTTAGTTTTATATTTTTTTATATATTATTCTTTTAAATTTTTAAATGTCATAACTTTTAATGTCGTGATGGCGTCTTAATTGTAATCGAAACAATGGTGGTACCGCTGGTAATAATTATTATAATTACAAATTAAATTTTATAAATAAACAAACAGATGGTACTGTCATCACTGAATATTAAGACTAGTAACATTACTCACGTCACGTCGTGTTAAAAATTTTCAAATTTAGATTTTAAATTGTTGCCAATAGAAACTAATTATAAAAATAACATAAAACCCGACCGCATAGAACGAAAAACAAAAAATCAAGCGCAATATTTCATTAGGATTAAGAACCCTGCAAAATTTAGGTCGTGTTATCTAAGAACACTTGGGTTGCTAAGATAAATCTATCGATAACTCAATTACGTAAATCAAATCAACGATTCTGGAGGCGAGGTAATAAGGAATACTGCATACTTACATTCGCGCGAAACACATAAAACTTCCTTTGTAGTTGGGTAAAAATAACATGAAACAGCAAAAGCGCGGCCTTAAGTTTCGCCACAACACGAAATGACGGTGGTGGTGAGGGTGGAGTGCGGGAAACGGAGTGTCTTAACTCTTAACAATGTATACTACCGTCTTCTACCCTGCTACACGGGAGAAAGCATGAAGTAAAAAACATTGTCCGACTATAGTTGATTGATGAAAAATACAAATACTTGGTGAATATGCGAAGAAATCGGTTTCTACCTTGGTAATTCTCGTAATAGGATAATACATTTTCGTTGCTTATTGACTTAAGTACGTGTTTTCATATTTTCTCATAAAGCAAACATTATACATTTTTTGGAGATTACACTGTATAGACACCAATTGTGTTTGAAATGATTTATGTTTTCCTACTCGAAGAAATGAAATATTTACTATTTCCATTTTTTCCCTCTGGTACCGAGAATCTCCAGAATTCGAGGGAAAATGGGAATGTAGTGTCTTAACACTAGATTCCCTCTGTCTTCCCTGCTGTGTAATTTCCCTCTGCTGTTAAATAAAACACCAATTTCTTTTCGCTACAGCCAACATAAAATTCAATATTAAAATTTAATCTAACATATAATTTTCTAAAACACATTTAATGTTACACGCTACGCAAGGCTTACTATTGAACTATATTAAAGAAATAAATAAGGCGCGTAGGTCTAAAAGTTACCTGTGGTTTTAAATGTTTTTGATTAAAAAAAATTAAATTCTCAAATACCTCTAGAAGCACTTGAAATCGGTGAACATATTTGGGGGCTAAATTCATTGCACTCTGTTTATACAAACATAACTTTTGATAACTTTTCGCAAGTCATAATCTTAAGACGTTTTCGTTTGTGAAGCTTGTTTTGTGATTCATGTAACTAATTGTATCTGATGTTGTCGATTTAAATTTCGCAAAGAGAAACATTTAATTTTTATTTTCAGCATGGTAGGCAGAGGAAATCTGGAAACCTACACTAGGCTAAGACACTCCGTTCCCATTAGGACTTAGGATTTTTTAAATTATTACTTTCATATTGAGGACAGTCGTGGCGCAGTGGTACGAAGTGTGACTGCAAAACCGACTGGTTGTGGGTTCGATCCCCACTCGAGGAGATGAAA
>DVQK01000294.1:0-12594 GCA_018231685.1 Heliconius clysonymus
CTAGGTTCCCTCTGCCTACCCTGCTGTGTGCGGGATACAGCGTGAAGCTAATTAATAATATCCTCGAGTGGAATTCGAACCCAAATCTTGTCACGTATATAGCCACACACTTATGCTTCCAAGTCAAGGGGTCAAGACAGGCCTACAGAGATGCTAACAATAAATAAGTTATAAGCGCGCATATAAGAATTTCAACGTAAGCTTGGTGATATCGTATGGCTTTTAGTAGTCAGTTTCCAAGAGGTGCGGATTCAAATATAGCTACATTTAAATTTGAATTCCAAGTATGGAATAACATTTGGTAAGGTGTTAAAAATAAGCTTTACCAATAGTTCCACATATATAGATAATCTAGTGAAAGTGAGGCCATCACGGCGCAGTGGTATATCGGCCGACTGCAATCCCAAAAATATTTTGTTCGATCCTCGCTCATGGGACTGATCTCTCTAAATTCTAAAATCTCTTGAAAAACAAGACAAATTGTATAAATACTAGGATCAGCCACATAGATGCTGTGCACGGTGGGTGAAGCTAAGCAAAGCTATGTTGCGGAAAATTTTCTATTTCGTCCGCACGCGCTGGGTTAGATCAGTCAAAGTACAATCTGTGCGCGTGAATTTCAAAACGTTCCACAGCTTAACTTTATGGGACACATTTGGACCATTTACTTAAAAACTACAATTGCAATTATCACCAAACTACTTCGCCGGGATCACCTTCGCTGGGTGTCGTCCACAACGTTCCTGCAAAATGTCAAAGCTGTAGGTTTAACGATCTAGGAGGAGTAGCAATACAACGAAACACACTTTTGAATTATTACAATTAAAAAATAAGCCTCACAAACAACACTATACGGACCCCCAAAAAAATATTAAAACTGTCATATTATGACTGAGATGAGAGCAACCGATAAATTACTGTTCAACAATTTTTTTATTCACTTCGCGTTGTTGCTAATTGTTCTTGCTGGTAACTTGCTTATCTAAGATGTGATCTTCAGATTTACCAAACCAGTCCGGGTGAACGAAATATTTATCAACCGCAACCGAAGGCACATTGCTGACAATTAATAAATACCTGTAATTTAACGAATTCCACCAAAAAATTGCTGGCACACATTGTTATAATAATATAGTTTAATAAAAAAAAAACTAAAAAAAAATACGCTTTACTAAACCAAGTGCTGCAAAATTTGCTCGGAGATATAAATTATGTGTATATAAGCTCGAATGGTTCACTAGTGACCTCGGAGTTCCACTATTTAGATCCTGGCTCCATCATCAGATCTGCTCGATCATATTACCTAATCACATTACTTTCACCACAATGATACACAATTATTACAAGTGGGTCAAATTAAATTTCTTATATTTTAGTATTTAGCTATGTAGACCTAAGGAAATCGGCCTAATAAAACCCCATTAAAATAATATTTTTACAGCTTTACCCTTTATTCTTTAGTAGTTTATTATTATTTATTAGTTTATTGCTTCGAAGTACGCGATATAAATAAACAAAAAATTAATAATACTTTCAAGCAATTTTGTCGCAATTTAAGAATCATTTATAAATCTCTTCGAAGAAATATGGTTATTATGTTTTGATATAAATACACGAGCCGTCTTTTTCTGTTTCCTCTTCATGCACGTATAGCAATTTGCGAGTACCCACTAGAATGGAGCGGCGTAGTGGCGAATAACTTAATTGAAGTACACTGATTGACCTCTCCAGACTTACAGAAATAAGTAAATAAATCCTAGTAATAATTTAAAATTTTTATTTTTTTATTTTTTATAATATTATAAATATGAAAGTTTATGAAGATGGAAGTTTTGTTCCACATTTCCATATTACACACACATTGTCAGTCCTACATTGTCAGTCGGTCGCTCGAAAGAGATTAATGACTTACATACTCCCCGGAGCGGGAATCGAACCCACAACCTCCATAGCCTAATCTAAACATATAATAAAATGAAAAAATCTGTTATTGGGGACAATTATCAATAGACCCCAAAACAATTATTTTTATTTTTTGTGTCTGTATGTCTTCGCGTTGTGGACGCTGATCTCGGAAATGGCTTAACCGATTTAAATGTAGTTTTGTCTTTTGTAATTTAGCAAGCTTCCCTTCATATTGAGTGTTTGTTTTATTTTTATTTGCCTCAGTTCATAAATTTAAAAATTATAATCGATATAAAATATTTTGTACGACCAAATTTGCTATAAATTAATTATTTTATTGAATTGGCTGAATTTTTATTGTTAATGGATGGATATCTTTAAAATGAGAATGTTAATATAACACAAAAATAATTTAGAATAGTTAATAAATAATTAATTAAGTAGTACAAGCGGGCGTAGCCGCGAGGTGTCGTTAGTTATTAATAAAATCCTTATCAAAAATACTGTTGTCTTACAAAGAGTTCACAAAAAAATAAAAATACAATCAGCAACACCATATATCGATATCCAAAAAAACCCACAAGTCCATATAACAGGAATTAAAAAAGATTTAATTACCCCCATTTAACAGCTTAAGTGTAAATTAAATGGGTCCGAGTGACTTTTTGACACTAGCACTCTCTTTAATTAATATAAAACTATTAAAACAGCCTTTTACGTTTATTCAAGTTGGTTAAGAAAAAAAATATTAAGTAAGTTTCTGCATAAGTAACTATTGGCAGCTTTTCCCGCATCGCTTGGAAAGCAGAATCTAAGCCTAATGTAAAGTAACGAAATTATTTGACGCTAGGCTTATCCTGGATAAAGTGTGAAGTAAAAAAACCATACAAATATTATGGTAAATATAAACGTCGCGCAGGGGCGCCAGCGTGCGACTGTAAACAAACTTAGTTGCGGACTATAGTTTCTCCTAAATACATAAAATACCTAAGCCGTAACTACTTTTATAAATCATGTATTATGCAATTTTAAAAAAAAAGAGTAATTTATGAAAAGAAAAACCACATTTTTTGAGTGCTTAATTTTTTTTGAACCCGGTTACTAATGGGCATTAAGATAACGTTTACTTAATGTGTGGCCATTATTCGTATCTCACAAATATTATCAATATTAACAAATCAACTGAAACTCACAGTGGGACAGTGTCTGTACACAAAATCGTCCTAAGTTCAATTCCCATACAAAAACAAGCAGCTTCAAGTGGCGGCAGTCTACGCCGCGCTTCGTCTACCAGGCAAGAAACTGTATATTATATATACGAAATAAAGTAGTTCTTTTTTTAGCTTTACTCTGTATCCCGCACATAGCAGGGTAGGGAACCTGGGGAACTAGTGTTAAGACACCCCGTTTCTACGTAGACATTGCGTGTTAAGTGGCTGAACTCGACGCCGCGCGTTGCTTCGTTACCTCGGTAAGAAAAGAAAATATTAAATATTTCACTCCTCCGAGGGGTTTCGGGCCCACAACCATCATTAACAGTCGCACGCTTGTGCCCGACTGCGTCACGATGGACTCTATTTTAATTTCAAAACGACATTGAGAGTTAACCACCAAATACTGACTGAGAGACAACCCACATAGACGAAACTACGGAACCTAAAAAGTTGAAATTTGGCATGTTACCTACATGTAAGGTATGGTGTCATCGAGCTGGTCTGACGATGGAACTGGAACATGGCTGACGGAAACTTAGACTGCCTACTAATAAACATATCGAGTTTGTACTCATTACATTCGTGTTTTTTTTTGTTATTTATATTATTTTTTTAGTTATAATAACACGGGGTTCTCTCTATTACATATATGCGGGCATGGGTGTATATAGTATCTGCAGATACGTCCATTCTGAACATAAATATGCGGGTATTTTCCAGGGGGGTTGAACTTTGGCTTGGTCCAGATATGTACGTGGGAAACTTTTTTCTTTAATTTTTCAAGGGTATTTTTTTGTTAATATAATTTCTGGGGAGGCATATATGCGGGTTAAATATATTTTGAAACTGTCATTTTGCAGATAACATTTAGTATTGTAGGAATTTTCTAAAAAATTATGATAATTTGACGAGGGAGAACATAATTTATTTTCAGAGCTACCACTAAACCCACATACATTCAAGCCCAACAAAAAAGTTTGCCAATTCTTGAGATCAGTGAAAAGTAATATTTCTTTAGAGTTTAGAGTGTGCAGGTGTATACAAACTAGATTGTGACTGTGGCTTATCATACATCGGTCAAACAAAAAGAAGCATCGGTGTTAGGGTGAAGGAACACATCTCCGATATCCAGAAAGAACATGTATCGAAGTCAGCTATGTGTGAGCATAGTGTGGACAAGCCCAACCTCAAGTTTGATAAGCACGAAATCCTCGCTAAGGAAAACAGATATATTCCTAGAATGATCCGCGAGGCTATAGAAATACTAAAACATCCTGATTTCAAAAGAGAGGACCAGTCGTCCTACCATCTGAAACCCACTTATAAAATCATTGAATCCTCAAACCCACTATACCAGGACAAGATACTGTCAACTCAATCTGCAGGAATCCAGGGCAGTACGCGAGGCAATTAAGAAATCGTTGGCGGTAGTTTGATATAATATTTATATCAACTGACAGACGGAATGCCACCTCAGTCTACCACCGCGTGTGACCATGGACTACTGTAAACGAAACGCCGAAACGTCGGGTTTCCAAAAATGTATAATACTAAATATACGCGATTAAATAGTTCCATTTAAAACCATTTATTTTATTATTTTATTACATTTTAAAGTCACACATTTGAATTTAAAAATATAAAAATTCCTTTCCGTTAATCTACAATATAAAAAAACTATATTTTTTTTATTTCTCAATTTAGATTAAAGTTTTATTACTTGATCATCATAAGCTATAAAAAACTTAAATAAATTCAAAATAGTGATATTAAAAAAAAATTCAATGAAAAAATTAACAGTCATTAATTTTATATTATAAATCTGAAGAGTTTGTTTGAACGCGCTAATCCCAGGAACAGGTTGAATTGAAAAAAACTTTTTGTGCTAAATGGATAATTTATCGAGGAAGGAAACTATTTTCTAATTAGTTAATCATTTCGGTCTAACGTTCTGTACCTGCGGTCAGAGTGACTTACTACTATTAGGGCTGATTTTAATTTCTCGTTAACTCGGTTGTTATATAGCATTGGGGAGTCCCCTAATATCGATTAAAGAAAATAGGCCATATGACGACATGCTGGTAGTACGAGAAACTCGTCTAACGAAAATCATTAAAGCATGCGGTCCCTACGGCATGCATGAACGCAATCTCCCGCATTTCGAACGCGTGCTGTAAAGGCCAATAAAAATGAGCCCTTAATGTGTCATGTACGTTCATACATAGCATATAGTGATTTTCATTCAACTAAACTGGCGAAGCCGCTGGTAAAAGCTAGTCTATAATATATATATTTTTGGTTTCACGCTGTATCACGCACAAAGCAGAAGAAATCGTGTTAAGATATTTAGTTTTTAATTAAAAAAATATCTGTTCCCCACTCGTCTGTAAATCTACAGTTAGGAAATTTGGCACGGAGCGAGAACTTATAATACAAATAAAAGGAAATATCAAAAAATTGAATAGGTTTAAAAAAAATAAGGACAAACTTATATTTATAGCTCATCTCATACAAAATAAGTGCATATGTCCGCAAATTTACGTTAGTCAACTTTTATAAGATGTACTTCTCGAAATTGGTACTATAAGCGAATCCTAATCGCAGTTAACCAGTTTTTTTAAAACAGTTAATAATAGCGCTTAAAATCTCAAACGCTGCTATGAAAAAGCAGACACACACACACACATTTTTTTTATCTATAATATAATAATATTATTTATCAGTTACGTATACAAAACTTCACTTCTAAAACCAGTTGATGAGTCAAAGGTCCCTTGGACAGTACCATACATACCATACAAACATATATTGTATAATAATAAATAATTAAATGGTTTTACATTTGACTAAATTGGTCTTGACAGCAAATGAAGGAAACTAATTAACTGTTTTTTATTAAGTGACAATTTTAACGAATATCCCGCTGTCTTTCGTCGTAATTAAGCGTCCGGCGGTCACTATAGATATATTATCACCAAAAAAACTAAATAAGGGACGATATTATATAAATATATATTTTAATTCGAATTCACTATCCATAGCTTACAGATTTTTTTCTTTTTTTTTCGAATTGGTATAAAGGAGCATGCTGTCAAGGCAAAAGTATAAAAATGCACCTAAAAATCCGAAAACAAGTGAGTAATGTGGTCAAACGCGAACAGCTTTCACATTTAAGGTGTTCCAAAGTCTTAGGGCATAATAACTGTACTGTATTTGATAACTATTTTTAATTATATATTTATAATTATAAAGAATTCATATAAAATATATTGATAGGTTTTAATAAAATCAATTGTCAAATGAAGCCAGTCCTGGCGCAGGAGAACAAGCGTGCGACTATAAACACTACAGGATGTGGGTTCGATTCCCATTTGAGGAAATTAAATATATTTTTTTTTTATTTCTTCGCTCTGTTAACGAAAGAATTTCAAAATTCACAGGGGAACGGAGTCTTAATTAGAAATAGAGTATCTTAACACTAGGTTCCCAGGTTCCCTCTGCCTACCCTGCTATGTACGGGATCTGGATCCGTGAAGCTAAAAAAAAATCAACGACTTCGGGTAACATAACGTGACAACGTTTGACTGTACAAGTGATAGATCTAGATCCGATACATCGTGAAGCTATAAAAAAATCCTTATCATGCGGAGTAGATATAGAAATAAAAAATTGAAGAGTTTGTTTGGTTGGAAACTTAGGAACTCCTCTTTTTTATTTCACGCTGAATTACGAATTTAGTTGAGTAGTAGCAACCTTCTTTAAAGACACAAATTTTTCCATTAAGACACTCCCGCCGAATTCTGGAGCCATTGCGTGTAGAGTGGCGGAATTTCATCCCCTCGAATGGGAATCAAACCCACAACCTTCGCGTTTGTACTCACAGTTGTGACCCTGAGCCACAATGACCTCTTCGCAACTTACTGCTTTACTTTACTAACTTTCTACTTTCAATTGAAGAATTCTCTTCGCAATGGATTTACATTTCCATTTTACCACGGAGGCAAAGTCGGCGGTAAAAGCTAGTATCCAAGTAAAATTATGATATCTTTAAAGTTTCAGTTAAAGCTATACTGGAGACACTAAAATTATTAAGTGGAATGACATTTAATAGGTAATATTTGTTTCAAGGTGAACATTGCACTAATATAGCTAGCTCTGCAATTACGTTATTTCATTTTATATTGCATAGTTGTATGTGTATAAATATAATAGTTTCTAACGTCATTTGGATTTGAATCCTAACACAAATGCTCTAGCTCTAGCCTCTTTATACAGATATTACTTGATATTATCTTCAAATACGCGAAATGTCCTAATGGCAAATGGAACGCCTTAACACTAGGTTCCCAAGTTTCCTCTGCATTCTTTGCAAATAAAATAATATATTACACTAATAAGCATTAATTTAATCTATATATTTTTTGGTTTTTGGCAAGAGCGTGTCCCAAGTGGCCTTATTTCATCTTATGATTGAGAGACATTATTCCATTCTTTCTGACTATCCGGCTAAGGACTGGTGACTCCCCACCTATTCGTCGGATCTAGCCACCAGTGACTCTCTTCTTTCTCTTTCCTCAGCGACGAAATAACTAAATTGACGAGGATATTAGAATGATGGCCACTGTTGGGATATTATTATATTATTAAAAAAGGGATGGACTAAATGTGTAGATTTATTAGGAGACTATGTCGAAAATTAATTGCAACCAATCCGGACACGTGTGTAAGTGTTCGAGCAGACCAGACTTGTTGTGTGGGTCTCAAAATAGAGTTAAAAGAGTTTCTAGCATAGATTGTTAGATAAATAAAAATTTTACTCTAAAACTACATATATAAACTTAAACTAAAACTAAAAAAAGTAGAAAATAATATTTCGGAATATTTTATTTAAAAAAAATTATAGGTTTTCTTCGGTGACATCACAAAAAATATTTTTAAATAATATTTATTTAAGTCGATTTTAATCACAAATTTCTTTCTCTCTTTGGTAAGGAAATCCAAATTCAATTATACAGCTAGTAATAAAAAATGGAAAATATAATGAATGCAACTTTATTATTCAAAACAATGCAATGGCAGCTATCCGGATCTTTTCTCTCGCACAGTATAAAATTCATATGATTTTGAATTTCATTCAATTCTCAACTGAACCCCAAAATTGGGGTAAAAACGTGCACATTTGGTGAATTTCGCGAGCGGTCGGTTTGAAAGGGAACAAACATGAAGTCTCCAGCACTTTTAATTACAATGAAATATTCTCTTTATTTCCAATTGCCGAACATTTTAATTTTTAATGAGTACAAACTTTTTACTTGACACGTCGTCACGTGACACGAAACCTCTCATTAGCGGCGCTTAATTAAATAATTATTTCGTTATTTACAAAGAAAGAACGATCGCTCTGACGATTTGCGGTGAAAGCTTGGTCACCTAGTTACTCCTTTTTTTAGGATTTTTTTAATTTTTCACACATTTCGTGGAAAAGGAAGTCAGAATCTAATGATATGATCATTTGTACCATCCCTTGTTTTCAATTTCTTAATACCAATTAGATCTACGATCCTAGAACCGTCTTGAATAGCTAAATTCACCCCCATTAACATTGTCCAGAAAGATCTAAATAAACGAAGGTATGTTAATATTTTTAAACCCAATGAGCAAAGAAAAATTTAGAAACGTATATTTTTTTTTACCGTAGCGGGACTCAAGACAACACCTGGCTTATTATTAGATAGTTGCCCTACATGAAGACAGGACAAGACTGCGACAGTGCAGGACCGATGTATATGGAGATCCTTGGGCCTATGTTCATTAGTGGGCGTCAAAAGGTTAAGGTGATGATGATGAAGTTGGTTGGAATCTTGGATAAGGCTGTCATCCATACTTGGAATTACACGCTACATAAATATACATACCTATTGAAGAGTAGTAGAAGATAGAGTAAATAAAAGAAGATCATATAGCGGGTCATATATGGCTGGATATGGATCTATATATGATTATATAAAGGCTATGTTGAAGGGTTAGTTTCTTTGAACGCGCTAATCTCTGGTACATATTGAAAAATATTTTTATTACTCTAACCCTACAGTTTATTTGTTCTAATATAACCTATTGTGGTTAGAGTTACTTAGGGCAATTAAAATATGTCATGCCTTACACAACTCTTAGCTTTTTTCTTTTGAGCAGAGTAAGTGATAGTTAAATATACATAGAGACCGTCGTCAGACTCCGCTCCCACTCTAATTCGATAAACCAAATGCGGTGACGATTTCCGCCACTCACCATACAATGCCCAAAAAAAATAGGTAGAAAGTGAATAACGAAGTGTCCTATCACTAGGTTTCCATTATAAAAAATAATAAATCTTATATAATACACGCAGGTGTAACGGAAACATATGATCTCATCCGCTTAGTCACCTAATAAATATATTCAAAAATCCAAATCGTACACAAAATTACCTCACTTAAATTGAACCTGTTATATCATAGCCACCAATCAAGATATCCAGTTATCCAAAAATACTTAAGTATAATATCGGTAATATTTTTCAAAGTTATTTTTAGTTAGCTAAAGGACATAAAAGGAGCAACCTTGAGCTCAGTGGTTGGAATGTAAGATCTATTCCTATAGGTATAAGATTCAATTCCTGCTAATGGGCGGTGACCTACAAAAAATATATAAATAAAAAATGTTTCTCAGGAAATTCTCTCTATTTGTAGACGGCAGTGTGAGTCAAGGTCATGAGTTGTAATCCTGTGGGGGAAAATGATTGATTTCTATATGTTAATGATAATTATTAAATAATTTTTGTCATTAATTATTTTATTCTCAACATGATATTGTCTCTTATATTTAATTATTAAAGCCTTTAAAAGTTGGTTTGAACGAAAATAAATCTTTTTTAGCTTTAAAGAAAACTCGTGTCAAGATAAGGACGAGTCTGAATTCAAGAGACTGCGTGTTGAGTAACGCAATTCAACACTGTGGTTTTGCTATAGTGTACACATAAAGTGCATGCTTTACTGGGTTCTCTTTATATTTTTAGGGTTCCATAACGAAAGAATAAAACGGGATCCTGTAACGAGAGGAAATCGAAGCCAGAACTCTCGTGTTTACAATCAGGCCCTGCCCCACTGTGCCACAGCGACGTCTCCTTTTAAATTACCCATCAATATTATTACATTTCATGAATAAATAACAATTTGCAGCTAAAATACACCATATTTTTACCTGCACCTGACACTTTGGAGAGCAATTCTCACTCCACCATTATAATCTGGCGTATTATAATGCAATTTTTGATTAAAACGGTAACTGAACCCGCTATTAATTACATATACGGCACAGTTGAACATGGTTATCATAACAATTTACTTTCTCACAAGTAATTTACAAAATTGCCTCACTTAATATAATTATCGGCATATTTACGAGTATATGCTCATATAAAACAAAGACGAATTCGATCGAAAATAAGTACTGGGTCATTGTAATTTTCATCACCAGTAGCTCAGTACATGATACTGACGCGTTTATCGGTTGTAGAAAATAAAATTTGTTACGATATTTTAATAATAAGGTATTGAAAAACCGGACAAGTGTGAGTCGGGGTTTTTTCGGGGGTTCCGTACAAAAATTAGAAGTCTCGAGCTTATTCTGAAATTCAAGCTGGTCTTAGCCAGAGTCGTTTCATCTGATACCTCACTTAAATTAACTTTAATACCAATATTTGCCCACCTTTTGAGGCTATTATTTTATTGGATTTAACCACAAATGAATCGTTTTATGATTTTTTTCTTTAACTAATACTACTACCTGTAGATGCTAGCTGACAAATTTCATAATTAAGTCAACCGGAAGTATTATTTTTTTTCGACTTTGCTTTATTGCTGGCGTTGGCTTGGCGTTGACCTGGGCTGGTCAGCGTCAATGGGCGGGGAAGGGCGAGAGTAGCTCGCCCCTGAATAAAATTACGAGCTTTGATGGACGCTCCTGAAAGATTGGCGTGAGGGTGAGTTTGACCGTTTGGCCCCATCGCGCCGAGGCGCGGATGTGCCGTGAGATAGGACTGGCCTCGTCTAAGTAGTATTCTATTAATTTTGATTTTCTTTATAGTGTCGAAATACGCGGTTTTTACGATAAAAACGGTCATATCTTTTTTTTAAGTAAATGTAGAAACAAGATTTTTTCAGGAAATCATGGGGCCGTAGATCTGAGTATATGGTTTGAATTTAAACTCGATATCTTCTAGCGTTCCTGAGATTAGCGCTCTTGGCAGACAGACTCACAGACGGACAACAAAGTGATCTTATAAGGGTTCCGTTTTATTTATTTTTTTGTGTATGGAACCTTAAAAAACCAGAAAGTTAATGCATATCCAGTATCCAGTAGTCCTCGACGGTATGTAAGCACCTACTGTCTACGTCAATAAGTTTACGGAGTTAACCTCGGTACATAAAAAAACTGTTTCATTTTATTTTAATTCTATATAATTTATTATTCTACTTATTTGTTTTAGCTGTGCGTCACAAGCGACAGTCGTGTGAATTTTGTACGGTGCGAGGTCTTTTTTATTTGTTTTTTTAGTGATAACAGCTCAAAAAAAAATATTTTTAAAATAAATAGTTCACGTTGTATCCCACATATAGCTTGATAGGTAGAGGTAACCTAGGTTCTGGAAACTTAAAAACGCTAGAGTTAAGACACTGCGTCTAAGACATTGCGTGTCGAGAGCCAGAACTGTTCCGCGCTTTGTGTTCGAACAGAGCGGAGAAATGAAAATATTTGATGCCTCCGAACGGAAATCCCGCCTACAATCCGTCGCGATTACAGACATACTTAATATAAATATTTTAACATTTTCTAAATATTATTCCACACTAAAGAAATAAAAGTAATTAAGGTAAAGTCACTAATGCCAGACAGTAACCTAAAGGATGACACCTACGAAAAAAAATTTATCAATCAGCAATTTTAGTAAAAGACTTTTATTACAATATCATATGACGCCTAGCACCATCTATGAGTTGTTCTTAAAAACTCTCAACAGTTTCTAAAGGAAATTTCAAAATATCGTAATTCATTGTCAATCATGTAACGAATTTTGAATTGATATTTATTTAAAAAATACTTTTTACTCATTTGTCAACGTATCGATGATAAGTTATCCCAACTAAGTGAATAACGTGCTTTTCTTATATTTGCTAATATTTTTCTGAACAATTATGATATGTTTACTATTAGTCCCAAAAATAATGAATATCTAATAGATGACAGGTGTGTCATCCATTGGTGTTTCAAGATATTAAACTCTTATGTTAGGTTCGGTACGATTTCGAACTCTATTCCCAATGAAAAGATTGCTGTTGAGACATCAACAATTTTGGATCACTTTAACTAAAGGTAGACATGGTGTCTATTATTGGGGTATACATGATGTCAATTATTGAATCTATTGTTCCAGACTGAT
>DVQK01000295.1:0-12589 GCA_018231685.1 Heliconius clysonymus
AGGCAGAGGGAACCTAGTGTTAAGACACTCCGTTCCCCACTTCCTGCCGAATTTTTTGGCGGCATTGCGTGTTGAGTGGCAGAATTCAACGCCGCGCTTTGCCTCGACAGCAGAGCGAAGAAATGGAAATATACATTTAAGTAAATATTTCATCTCCTCGAGTTTCTTACAATATGATTGTATTTTGAATTATCCTATCCACTTATTGGACTTGAATGCAACATTGTAACTATTATACCTCGTGTTTTATCCTCTATCATGTAGTCAGCCTCGTTCGCGGTCAGTGTGATGTCACGGTGCAAACCTGTGTAAAATGCCAAGTGTTTGCCCTATAAATATTTATTATGCACAAAACATTGAAATAGAGGCACATTTGGGTTGATTTTGAACGCGAGGGCTATGAGTTCGAATTTAGTTTGTAATATAACTATAATTAATATCAACGTAGTAGTTGATTTCGTCACTAGTAGGTAATTTTTTAACTGATACCCTCAGTTAGCTCTCTGCTTACCCTCAGTTACAAATCAAAAAAATGAAAAAAAAATAAATGAAGAAAGTGCAAAAATAATCGAAATGAAAAGATGGAACGCAAGATCGGTGTAAATGGTAAGATATAAGAACAAGTGAACGAAGTGGTATATTTGGGAAGTATGTTTAGTAGAGATAGAAGATGGGAGATGGATGCCGAAAGGCGTAGTGCTGCCGGTAAAAGTGCGGTGTCTTAGTTGCATTGATGTGACAGTACAGCTGCATGTTTCGCTATACACAATGCAGTGTTGGTACCGATGCTGTTATACGGCAGCGAAACGTGGGTATTACAGAAGGAGAATGAAAGAAAGATGATTGCTGTGAAGATGCGATCTCTGCGTAGGATATCGAATCACACAGAATCGAAATATACAGAATGGCAGGTACTAGCGAGGACTCCCCGCAGTCCATGTATGAAGAGGTTGATGCCAGTGGACGAGGCGAAAGAGATATGCAGAGACCGTAGCGTTTGGTGCTCCGTTCTCTCTGACTACCCCGATAGGGATACGGCGTGAAGCTAGTTTAATTTTTTTATGTGTTGATTCCTAATCCCCTCTATCAGTCAGTGAAAGTCCCATTAAATCAGTTTAGCTGTTCGGACTAGATAGTCCACAAGCACAAAAAAAAAAAATTCATTTGGAATCACTAGTTCCTGAGATTAGCACGTTCACTTAAATGTATTCGTTAAAATTATGGATGAAATTTTCATCCGGAGAAAATTTTTAGCAATATTAAAATTAAAAATTAAATTAAATCAGTTTCACACTGTATCCCACACACAGCAGGGTAGGCAGAGTGAGCCTAGTGTTAAGACACTCCGTTCCCCGCTTTCCGTCGAATTCTTGAGGCATTGCGTGTTGAGTGGCGGAACTCAACGTCGCGCTTTACCTAGACCGAACCCACAACCAGTTGCGTTTACATTCACGTACTTGTGTCCCTGTGCCACGCCTTTTACAATATTTACCTATATTACCCAGTTGCAATAAACTTAATATTTTTTTATAATTTAAAACCGCTTTTATTTGATCAACTTTTGACTACGTAAAAAGATCTAAGAAACTGTATCTATTGTTTTCTGTCGTGGCGCTTCGAACGTGCCATTTGAGCACTAATTAATTCACCAATATCACTTTGTATAGAGAACACATCAAGGAAATGTACGGTAAAAAAAATGTTACTTAATAGGAGGTGGCATGTTTTGTATAAATGAAAATGTTGCCAAGTTCTATGATTATTTTTCAGTTTTTTTAAACTGATCTCCTTGTAATAATTGTTTCATCATCATGGTGTTTTTACGTAACTTAGGTGATAGTGCAAAAATATATTATCATTGCTGCTGATCTGATGATAGAGTCAGTCAGTTTAGAGGTTTAGGCTCATATAATTCATTCTTTTGAATGCACAATAATTTTTTTAAACAACATAATTATTTTAATGAAAAACTAACCTTAATACGTAACTAGTTTTTTAAATATTCTGGCAAAATTTCGAAAATGTAGGAAAACTGTCAATATTTTATAATGTCAAGACACGCGGTTAATGCCCCTACTCTTGGAGACTTCGACGTCTAATTTTGTAAAGGAAATTATGAGGAAGTGGATGCGACGAGTGGCACAACTGAAACGTTTAGATACGTGAGTTCTAGTAAACTATTTATAGATTTAAATATATTTGTATATGAAATTGTTATTTTTCTTTACTATACATAAAAAACTGTAAATTATAGGTCAGTTGAGGTTTTGTACGTGTTGGTTGTAGGTTCAATTTTTATTCAATATTAATTACTTTGAAAACGTGTATAAAGTATGATTTGTGATTACTAGTAACAAAGAACACGTCCACTATAGAAGTGTAGTTTATTATCAATATACAATATATACTTTTATTAACTAAGAAAAATAGTAATATTAATATTATTGGGGAACGGAGAGATTTTGTATAAGAAATATACATTATTAAGTATAGTATGTACTCTTAGCACATCATGTCTCTAAATTTGGGACCTTTAAATTTGGAAATGGAGAACGGAGTGCCCCAACACTAGGCTCTGTCTACCTACCGTACTGCAAGCTGCGTGGAAAATCGTGAAGCTGCTATTCAAAATAGTCCTAATTTGAGACACGACCAAAAGCCGTATAGAATTAAGTATTAACTGAACCTTCCATTTTCATAGCTCAAACGTCAAAAGTTATGTTTGAACAGAATTAGACATAGCCGAGCCCACGTACGCTACGTCCCGAGCGCTCGATATGTTTCTATATTAATAACTTTATATTTAGGATTCACTCATCTTTATTTAAGTTTCAATGTTCGTGTGCACTCTTGGATTAAAAACGTCGTTTTAATGACGATTTATAATTTTATTTGTGTATTTTTGACATTCGTTTGACATAAGACATATATACATACGTTATTTTACACGATTATTGTGGATTTAAAATTTATAAATTATAATAATTTATATGTGGCGTTAAATTACGCTACTATTATATGCAGTTTCTCGATTTCGGAGAGAAAGTGAAACAGAGTGCCTCGACATTACAGTTTCTCTACCTACCTACCGGTATGCAGGATACAGCGTGAAGCCGAAAAAAAAAGAAAAACAAAATATGTATTAAAAAACAAAACCTTTTGACTGGTGTGCTCATAGTGGTTAAGGTTTAATTTATCATATACTAATATATTAGTATCTTATACAAATTATTAGGACGAGTAGGTGGTTCTAAAAGATTGAATTAAAACTAATAGCACGAAGTGGCTTGCGCCTACGCATTAGTGCAAATGACTTATATTGAATGCCACCCAACTATAATTTACACTAGAGTTACGATAGACATTTTCATTTATTATGTCTAATAAATAAAAATTTCGAAAATGAAAATAGCTAAGAGCCGATAGTAGTCAGACCTTTCTTTTGTTATAAAGCCCAGAAGTTTCTGTGCGCATACATTTAATTACAATGAAAGTACTATCAGGGAATATGGAGTTTGGGTGGTGGTTACTTTGGCAGTTGTTAGATAACGAAGATGCGAAAAATAGTAGCTAACTTTTTTTTAATTATAAATCTTATTTTTTATACTGTCTTGGGTATAATATTAGAAATGACGTTGTCCATTGTCAGACAGTTAGCATGGTTGTAAACTCCTGCCAGAGGGGCGCCAGAGGGGCGCCAGAGGGGCATAAGCGCAGGAAAATAGACGACGGCAAAGCGCGGCGTTGAGCACGCACCAGCACTAAGTTCCCAGGTTAACTCTGTCTTCTCTGCTATGTGCGGAATACGGGGTGAATAAAAAAACGCAGATTCACGCTGTAACCAGTCCAGACTTGTCTCAAAAAGCGGATTCATCTCAAAAAGTACCTACGAAAACTAATTTTTTTTTAGTATAATAATACTATCAAAATATTTTTCACAAATATTCCAATCAATAATGATACTTTTTACAGTATAAATTGAAAAAAGAAATCATCTTTTTATGATATAAAATATTATTAATTTTTAAATTGGATCTAAATTTTTTTACATGTCCGGAAGTGCTTAAGACACATTAAATTATGAAAAATAAAAGCATTAAAAAATGGTCTTCGCAAATAATTGGAGAAAATGACTTCATTAAATATTTTTTTCCTTTAACAAGAGGGAAATGAAATAAAAATAACTATCACAGTTTATAAGATACAGCATGGTGATAGACGAACGGAAGGACAGCGGAGTCTTTGTAAAATAGTCCTGTTTTACCCTATCCCTAATAAAATAACAATCAACATATTGACTTCAAATATTTAAGATATTTAAAAAATATTAAATCCTGGAGAATTTAGTTTTAGCTTTTACCCGAGTTAGACCCAGATACGTTTCCTGTTCTACAGCAATCGTTCGTGATTTCAAATCAAGCTGGAGTCACGTTTATCGTGCGGTATTTCTAGCGCAGAAACTCGTGGAATCGGGTAACACTAAATCCTTGGGAAATAAGAATAAAGTATAAATAAAATATGTTATAACGTTAATATGTTAATATGTTATGTTAATATAATTCGATTGTTAAGGTTATTTATGATGCCGCTACAACTTGGGATGGAATTGGGATATAAAAGAACCCTATGTCTATAAAAAAAATGGATACCGGAGTAACTTATAACGTAAGTAGGTTCATCGTACTATCTAACAGCTAGCTACTTACATGGTAAATGAGTAAAGGTAAATAGCTAGTTGCATAAAATGTTTATTATTATGATTTTTAAGTACCTTGAATAATAATCTTTAGTTTAGGATGTGAACAAGAAAAGGTGTAAAAGGTTAGCTAAAAAACTGAAATATATTAAATTGAAGAACGTAGGTTTTAATAATGGTACATTGTTTTAATGGATTTTCTTCTTTGGGGCTCACACTTCGTTCGACTTATTGCAGAGTAGACATAAAAAAATCTAGTGTGAAGACACTCCCGCCCCGAGTGGCGGAACTCAACGCTGCACTTGTATACCTGAGTGAAAAAAATAATGTATAATCTTAAGTGTTTGTGTGTTGAGGCCGTCGTGGCGTAGTGCCACAAGCATGTGACTGTACAATGTAGACTGTGAAAGCGCTACAATTGTGGGTTCGATTTTCGGGTGAGGAATTATTTAATATTTTCATTTCCTCGCTTTGGTAACAAAGCAAATGCGCGGCGTTGAGTTCCGCCAATCCGTACGTAAAGCCGTGAAAATTCTTCGAAATGTGGGGAACGGATTGTTTTAGCACTTGGTTCTCTCTGCCCACTCTGCTACATGCGGGATGCAGCGTGTAACTGAAAAAAAAGTGTGTGAACAATATATGTATCAAAGTGTATGTGACTTCTAGCTGATTACGTAGATATCCTTTTGTATTAGATTATTCAATGCTAATTGTTTACTAGTGTTTGCATACACGTTTAATCACCTCTACTAACATTATGTATATAGTGGAAGAATTTTGTTGGTTTGAACGCACTAATCTCAGAAACCACGAATTCGAATAAAAAATGCTTTCAGTGTTGGAATGTCCCTTTATCGAGAAATATTTTAGGATAAATTACATAACGTTATCAGTTCCGTTTGACCGCGGTTATTCTATATATTTGTAGTAGTACGTGTGTAGCAAGATGACCTAGACTATTCTGGTCTTCCTATACAATGGCCGCTCGGATTTCTAGCGCGGCCCGTCCGACCGGTTTGCGTCTTGTCGTTTTCTTACTCTGCATAAACCATTAATGTATGTAGATATGTAAGTGCAACAGATTATATGGGAATACTTGTTTCAAATTAATATATTTTTGCAAATGTTAAAGCCAAAGGGACCTTCGTATCGAAGTGGTGTGTAAATAAAAATGTTATAAGTTCTTTCTCTATTCAGGGAATGGTTATATTTCAGACTTTTTTAAAGTGTTATTCCACACTTAGGAAAGAAAAGTACTTATTTAGAAACCGTATAAAAATTAAAAATTAAATTTTTATACGGTTTCTAAATAAGTATGGTTATATTTCAACTAAGACACTCCGTTACACATTTTACGCCGAATTCTTGAGGCACTGTGAATTACCAGAGAGAATATTACTGACAAGACTTTCCAAGTTCACATAAGTGTTCTAACAATTAATATGTTCACTAGAACAATCTCATATATCTGTGTTGGAAAATATTTACCGTACCAAAATGTAAGAAAAAACATTTATATTGTGGTCTATATACCTACTGGAGGAAGGCAAAGTTGGGTGCGCGAGTCAAGGGCGAATGCAAGCCCGCTCCGTCGCCACACGCCTAGGTAGAATGATTCGCATCTCCAACTTTCCTTACTTAGAAGACTCCTTTCGATATAAAATTATCTATATCCAGGTTATACTTATGCGCCATTAGTTATTTAAATAAATTATATGTCAAGTGCAAAGGTATCAACATTTTTGAAATAGAAATTAAAGGTGTGTTTGTTCGATTCTTACTCGGTGTAATAAATTATTTTAATTTTTTCACTCTGCTTATAAGATAAAGCGCGACTATCCGCCACTAGACAACTTGCAATCTTCACTTGGACCAACTTGAACGGAGTGTTTTAACACTAGCCTGTCTCTGCCTACCGTGCTATATGCGGGATACAGCGTGAAGCTAAAAAATCGTGTAAGCTTATGAAATACAGTTATCATTTGTCTGTTTGAATATTATGGCTTATCTATACCTACCTACCTTGAAATCTTATTCAAGGATTATTTATATATTGCTAATATCGGGTTTCTTCTATCCTATGAGAGATTGGAATGGTAAGATTATAAAAAAATATAGATGTTTCATCTTAAAAACTTTTTGTTTTTTTATTTATTTATTTAAATAAAAATATGGCTGTTGTGGTGCAGTGGCTCAGCGTTTACTCTAAACGCGGTAATTCTGGATTCGGTCGCCACACGGGGGAATTAATTATTTTTTATGTTCTTGTTGGGTGGAAAGTGGGGAACGGAGTGTCTTAACACTAGCATAATTCTACAACTTGAAGATACAAAAAAATACTAAAAACCTTTTGTACCTAACCTAAAGGTAACTAAAATTTTTGAATATAACTTCATAACCCTAATTATCTCGGTTCGTAAGGTTCGGATAATTCTCATTTACTTGAGCTTTACTTATAGAAATTCATAAAATAGTACCATAAATTAATAATATAAGTAAAGAAATATTAAATTTGAAGTAAACTTATAAATACTAACAACTATATAAGATAAAATATACTGAATTTAAAGTAAGCTTTAAAGCGGAGCCTTGCTAATATAATTCAAGATTTTGCGTCGTGGCACTGCAAACAATAGTTGTTTAGTAACAGGATGAACCGGTTGTGTGATGTACAAACATACATACATACATACATACATACATAGGAATAAATGTATATAGAATATGTTCTTGATTTGTTCGTATAAGCTTTGTGAGCCATGGACATGGTGTTTTAAGAAGTAAAAAAAAAGGAAAGGTGTTTTTTTTTTAAATTTCAAAATATTTTCTTATATTCTAAGATATATATATTTGCTTTTTCTCGCATAGTAGTGTAAGTGAATGAGAACCTAGTGTAGATGTAGGAAGCTGCGTTCCCCACTATACGCCGGTTTATCGAGATACTACATGTTGAATGGCGGAAATCAACGCCGCGCTTAATTTATCAGAGCGGTAAAATGACAATAAATTAAAAATAAGCATTCCCCGAATGGGAATCGAACCTATAACGCCGTCGCGCTTACAGTCTGACACTGTCCCACTGCGCCACAGCCTATTAGACAATAGAGACAATGGCGCCAACAATCAAACATAAAAGAAAAGTAATTTGTAGAGTACATAGAGATGTGTCACTAAGTGGCGCCTAATGTATGGTTTAAAAAAATATTACAGATAAAAAATATACTTATGAACATATTATTTAAAAGAAAATAATATATATATATATATGTACACTATAATTTATAAGTTAAAACTAATAAGAATCCTGATCGTGTTTCCACACCTACACAGCCTCTGATTAGAATACGCTGGGATAACGATATATTCTTTTAAAAAAATAAATATAACCTCTATTGGTAATAGAAATAAAGTACATTATCCTATAAATTATTGATAATACCATAAACAGTTTATTGAACTTTACACATTTGCGTATACCTGGATTCCTTCGTACAGTTTTTGATATAACTTATTTATGCCTTTACATAATCAATACATTAACTATTAACATTAATAGAAATTAAACATTGACATTTGCTAAATAAAATTTCTTCTAAAACTTACGTATTATTATGCTTATAACTTCATTTCTCTATTAACCTGATCAGTTCGTTTGGTTGAACGCGTTAATCTCAGGAATTAGTGGTTCGAATTAAGGAAAGCTTATAATCTATATGACTTTACGTTTACCTGTGATCTAGGCTAACCTCGGGCACTCAGAATGTGTCATGTGTTAAGTCCATACTCGCAGATAAAGTTGCAATTAAAATCTAGTAATATGATGAATTGAGGCCAGTCGTGGCGCAGGGGTACAGGCGTGTGACTGTAAATGCTACTGACGAACAAACCACAGCCGAAACTATTTGGAATCATACATTTCTGCAAAATTTTATTCTTTTGAAACACAATGGAAGGGCTTCGAAATGCCTACACGAATCAAGAAAAAACTCTCAAACGAACTATCGGGTTACAACACGTATAAATATAAATTGTATAGGACAAATTAATGATTATCATAAATTGCTATGATAGGTATTTTATTTAGAAATTTTGATTGGCATCTCTTGGCATGCCTCAATGGTGAATTGCTTTCTACCGTGAAATCATATGACTCGGTCCATTCATAACGCGTCATCTACGCTTATATCGTGATATTGTAGCACAAATTATATTTATAAAACGATAAAATTACCTAGATTCGATAATTGAAAAAGTAAAATAATTATAATTATAATAATATAAAATATTTATTTTACATTTTTATAGGGATTATTCCACGCTTAGGTATTTTTATACGTTTTCTAAAAAAGTTTTTTACAGTAAAATAGTGATAAGTAGTTTGTTAGTTTGTTGACACAAAAATATATCTGTAAGCTTATTTAGCACAAAATGGAGTTTACTTACATATGTTGACGTATAAAACGAAAAAAAAGAATATGTGTCCTTAACAATATTTTTTTTCTTTCTTCTCTTCTACACGGATTAGTAAGCAATTGAGAACTGAGTAATGTTATATATTCAAATTCAAGTTAAATTTCATAATCAAAATAATCTTTATTCAAATGGATGCATAGATTTGCAAATATTTGTGAATCGTCGAGTGAACATAAAGCTACCACCGGCCCAGAAGGAAGTTCTGCTGAGAATAGTCAGCAAGAAGCACTACATTTCCAATGACTGTGTTGTCTTCTCTTTTGACGTTGATTTTTTATAGTCCATAAATATAAACAAAAATATCTTTTTATTTTGCTAAATGCCTTAATTATTATTAAGAACACACACAATTAAGTTAATATAATGCTGGCACGCTAAATGTAGGTTTACAAAAATTTTTTTAGATAATATTTTATTAACTTTTGATCTCACCTGGGGGTTCGAATGTGCGACTAACGTGTGCAAAACGAATTTACAATTATTATGACCTTGTTGTAAAATGGTAAAAGGTACCGAAATGTGTTACAGTCTGTTAGACGCACTAATTAAGGGTATTGAGGTCAGCGAAGGGTTCCAAGTACTTACGATGTACTAGTACATTTGACAGTTACTTTGTCTAAATTATATTTTTATGAAAATTAAAGGTGAAAAGAATATAACATTTTCCGTACTTGAACATACACAAAATACATTGAACTTTATTTTTTTCAAATTGTACTGTGGACTTACCTACTAATTGTCACTCATCTACTTCCACCGGTTAACTGGAAGAAATTAAATCAAAATCAAACGAAAGCTGTTAACTGGAACAGACATCTTATAATAAATCTTTGTACATAAAATATTTTTTTATGTTTGTCTGTCTTATATTATTTTATTACTTATCGTATTTTAGTATAATAAATAATATATTGTATAAATTAGATATACAGAATAGAAGAGACAGCGCTCCTTCTCATCCAAAGAAATTAATCAAGATAACTCAACAGCTTAGACGTAGGATTTGTTCTTTCATTTCACGACATTTAACCATACCTGTATTTTGTGTGACGCAGTTACACAAAGATGCGAATAACGTAAACGCATACGCGCTTTTATGGAGTAGTTAAAACTACGCTTTCATTCAAAGTGGTGCTGACACTTCCACACTGTATTTTAAACTAAGCAAAAAATATCACATTTGATAATATGTACACTTGATAAAGCATGAGATGTAACGTGACAATTCTAGTCTGCTTTAAATATACAGAAAAGTTTAAAAAGGAGAAACTTATAGTATTTCATGAATTTACCGTGCTTTTTTGCTTTTTTTTAGTTTCACGGTGAATCTCGCACATATCAGGATAGGCAGAGGGAGCCTGGGATTAAGACACTATCGTTCCCAACTTGTCTTGTTCACTCAATGTTTTAGTTATAGTATTTTTTTATGTCTGTGTTAAAACTATAGTATATCTATGCACCTAATTGTACGTGTTCTTGGATATGCACTTAAAGAGTTAACTAAGATCAATTTTTATAGTTGAATATCTCTGATTTTGAGGTTGAATTTTTTTAAATTATAATACAATAATTTGAAATATGTTTTGTGCGTATGCATATACTATTAGATCTTTATATTTTTATTAGAAATCACATACATTTTATGTCAAAAATGATACTCAATATCGAAATCTAAAATATTTTTTCTGTAGCCATGTCGCTTTCCTTAATGACTGGCAATACTGCATGCTGATAAGCAGTCTTAAATTCTTTTACAATTAGTCTAACATTCTATTGTAGGCGATGAACATAAAAATATTTAAGATAAATACTTATTATGTTTATGTATAGATAGAGTTTAGTGAGAAATATCGTAATAAATCGTTCCCTTAAAACGAACTAAAAATCCATAATAATATTAAATATTTTCTGAAGTGAAATATATTATTATGATTTGTTATAAAGAAATCTTAATTATATTATCTATCGAGGCCACCATAGTGCCGTGGTTGCGTTCGATTTTTATCGAGGAAATGAATTATTTTCATGTAAATGTGCTCTGGAAAGAGAGATCACAACGTTCAGTTCTGTCAAAAATTTGGGCAGAACACTCAGAACGGAGAGTCTTAACTTAAGGTTCACTCTATTTTTCCTGTCACATCCTGGATGCGGCATGGAGCTGAAAAAAAACCTTGCATTTCTATTTTGCTATTTTTATGTATGTATATTGAGCGTTGAATATATTTAAAGAAATTTAATAATTAAGTCACTCCGGTTGAGTGACTCAATAATCGCTCCTTGTAATGATAAAATAATCGCTTTAAATGGCAACGATAAAATTTTCGTTTTGTTTATTATATTTCGTAAATTCAAATGGAAGTTTATCGTTAATTTATGTTAAATACAGTTACTTATATCATTCATAATTAATAAATAATTTTAAAATTTAATTATAAAGCAATCTTTAGTTAAGCTAAAACATGGTTTTCAGCAACGTTTGCCTACCAAATAATCTACAATAGCGATAGACAGTACACAATAAGATCTAAGTAAAGAGGCACTCTGTATAAGAACGATGATTATTATGTTGATCGTAATACAGTTTTTTTTATCTAACCAAACAAAAACAAAACAAATCCAAACAAACAAAATCTATTTAAAATATACAAGTAATTTTTTTTTCCTACTATTTTTTTAAATTCACAATCTTCGCGTTACAATAGGGCCAATAAACTGTAAAAGCTTATTTCTGCCCAATTTTCGTCACGTGGATGGAAGCACCTTAATGGGAATGTAGAGTTTTAACACTAGGTTCCCAGGTTCCCTCGGCCTACCCTGTTATGTGTGGGACACAGCGTGAAGCTGTTTTATTTTCACCCGATGCGTATTGAGTGGTAAATCTTTACGCGGCGCTTTTACTACCGGATAGAGGATATGAAAATAATTTAAATATCTATTATATACACTTAAGTATAATCACACCCTTAAGTGGAGATAGAACCTACAACCATTGTTTCAGAGGCAAATGTTGTCTGCTGCTCACTGCGCCACTATGGTTCAATGATTTAATTCATTTAGTCATATTTAAATTAAAACACCTATGTTCATGTTCATCCACTTTCTAAAGCCGAAGTGAGTGACAGAACAATAATATGGAACTTAAATATTAATATTTGCAATTATAAATTATATATCTATATATCACTACATTTTTTCGTTTCACGCTGTATACCGCACATAGCAGTGTCGACAGAGGGAACAACTAACAACAACTATTGTTAAAACACTACGTTCCCCACTTTTGCTGAATTCTTGAAGCATTGTGTGTTGAGTAGTGGAACTCAATGTCGCGGTTTGCCTCGTTACCAGAAATGAAAATATCAAATACTAGAGGGCGCGCGCGGCTTCGCCCGCTTATTAGGAGGGAATCCAAAAAAAACC
>DVQK01000296.1:0-12578 GCA_018231685.1 Heliconius clysonymus
AGTCCAATAAAACAATTGAAACCATTGAAGTGGATATCCATTGGAATAACGAAAGCGGTATTCGTATCATATAACTTAGCTTGTACTGACTGTTATATCCACAAATACCTACGTTATGCAAACCAGAATATTTCGATGCAGTGCCCGTTGACCTGGTTGCTTTACACCACCTTAATACCTTACCCACGTACAAGTATCTGGAGGAACTGTAAGCTGTTATTACACAAAAATTTATGGCCTGAATTGCTTCTAAGTTCCGAGTTCACCGTAAACAACAATGTAGAACTTGGTCTGTGTTTAGGAGGCTCCAACTTAATGTGACATACGATTTATGTAAAAGAAATCCACAGTATAAAATTTTAAAGTTTATATCTCGCAAGTTTGTTGCACAAAACTTTGTACATGTTAAATTAAATTATGAATTTTAAATGTTTATATTTATAATTTGTTACGTGAGCGCTGTGCTGTTTTTAAGTAAATAAAGTCTTGTGCGAGTTATTTCAGTCATTATAAACGCGGACAGCGAATTTGTTAAACCATAAATAAATATAAATTAAAAAATATATATTCAAATATATTTTTAGTTGTTTCACACAATTTCGATTGCGTTGACCTTGACACGCTGTTTCCATTTACCATCCGCTTTTATTTCAACATGCAGCGGGCGGGCAAAGAGAATTTAGAGTGAGATATTCCCTTTTCCGTTTTCCACCTGAACTCGAAACATTGGTTATTGAGTAGTAAAACTCAACGCCGCGCTTTATCTTATAGAAACGGGAAAATGAAAACACTGCGTTGCGATGACCTCAATTTTCAGCTCTAGTAGTACTAACAAAGACCTAGTGTGTACATAGACAAACAAAACCAAAAATATAAAATTAGAATTTAAATTCCATAACTGTTTTTACAATTTCTTACATAATTTTTTTGTAACTATATGTATCAATAATTTCGGTAATTATTATTTTACTTGTATTTTTTTTACTTGGGAAAAATGTAATTTAGAAGGTCAATTATTTTTTTGTAAAGTTTTGAAATGAAATTTGAAAAATGATTTTAGTTTTTATTTGAAATTTTGCATAAACGTATTGTCTGTAATATTTATTTTTGTATTTTTTATCGTATTAAAAATTATTAAACTTAAAATTTATATAATACCTACATACATCATACTCAATTTTAAATGTAGTTTGTGCATAAGTAATTCAAACAAAAGTATTACTTATTGGTGGTTTTTGTTAGCTTTATTACATTAAATATAGGATTTGCTTTACATATGTACCTCGTGTGTGAGGCTAGTCATGGCGCATGGGAACAAGCGTGTGACAGGTTGTGCATTCGATTACCACTCGAGGAAAAAAAATATTTAAAATTTTTAAAATTCTCGTTCTGTTAACACGGCAAAACGCGTTGTTGAGTTCCACCACGTTACACAGTAAAGCTAAAATAGAACGTGTACGTAACACAGTGAAGACAGCGTGAAAAATCGTTAAGTATCCTGTACATTCAAATTGCTTATCAAATATTACAAATGTTAAGTCAATGTTACATTATTTAACCCATTACTAGAACAGCAATCAACGGCTTAAGTGTAGTGAACACGCCATTTAACAATTAAGTATTCTAATTCTTCACGGAATATTCACGCGATGATATATTATGATGTGCCTTTTGTCATTTTCAAATTTCAAAAAAAATATCACAATACGTAGTAGCTATAAGTGATATAGGAGTGTGGCATTAAGATTTTCTGTAAATTTATTATTTAAGTAATTACTTACTGCATTATTTAGAACAATTGAATATTATCGGAAAGTATTTAGTGGAAATTATATAAAGGTTTACAATAAAGAATGTAGTCTATCTATCTAGCTGAAATATATAAAACATGTAAAAATCGATGATTTTATATTATAACGTTGGCCGAAACGAGTTTCAGCAGAACTCAATGGAGGCTATAGCTCAGCTACGCCCTTCCTGCCGATTATTAATTGCACGAGAACAAAAGCAAATGACTAGATGGAGGTGATCCTGTGAGAGAGGGTCGACGTTATCCATTCAGGTTCCAGACTTTCATGCGGAAGAGAAATGTTCATTTAAGATAACAGAATTTATGTCTTTGATTTAGGTAAAGTTTTTACTTGGCACCTCTCCATCGACACTTCATAAATAGAAAAAGGGTCGACGATTGACATTTTTGATCAGTTCGTTATTATTGCATGTTGGAGCCGTGTGCTGTTGTCACTATTCAGCTTCCATCGACCGTGCCGAATTGATATAGGATCCGGATAAACTCCAGAGCGCATTTACATATTGTTCGCTTTTCAACCCTTCTCTAACTGAAATATCACGATATGTCTATTAAACAAATTGAACCTTCTATTGATGTTGTTGCATATATAATTTAATGACAACGACATAAAGTAATATTTACAACGAAACGTTTAAAAATACATTTGTCACACTCGAAATGAGGAAGCGCCCGATGCAAAATGATAGCGTCGTTGTTGTCGCCACGATGTTCGTAGCACTGCAGCGGTGGTTAGGTAGTTTTATCTCACACAATTTCAATTTTTCATCTGCAGCTGTCAGCTTGGCGGCGGCAGATAAGTAACGTTCGCGTTCGCGTCGCGTCCCAGCAGAAAAGTTTGTTCGCCGCCAGTTTGTTCGCTCCACTTCCTTTTATAAACTTTTTGTATGAGTCGCTACCCACGCGATATCAATAATTCTTACTATTTCTGCTGTTTCTCAATCGATATTGGCCATTTACTTACTCACTAATATCAAAATATAATCTTAGTAGGATATGAAATATTGTAAATATACGAGTTAATCAGGTAGTTTTGTATAGATTTGCTATATATACATAGATATATTCGAGTATTCATTACTTCGAGTGGATGTCAAATCCACAACCTGTGTCGCTCTGCCCCTACGACCCCTCACGACTGGCCTCAACTGGCTTCGTTTTATATTAATGATTCGACATTAATATTAGTTATAACATATATAAAATATATAAAATTTAGTTTATTGTTATTTTGAATCATTTACAAAGTTAGTCTCAATATCTTACAGTTAATTATATGCATACGTATTTTTTTTTTCCGAAATAAAAAAAATATAACTAGATCCATACTTCCTTTGAACTCAACATATTTTTATTAAAAAATATTCTGTATATATATAAAATTAATATAAACAATTTATATAACATAAACAATTGAACAATTTCATAACATAAATTAAATATTTATACCATTTCAAAATTACAAAATTTCCCTCGATCAGATATCGTCCATTTAAAGTTATCGCATCGTTGTTTGTATGTATTACGTTATTTTACGGACAGTTAATTAAAGCTGTAAGTTCTTAGTTTAACTTGGCCGAACTTTACACCGATAACAATATTAATGAAAACTTGTCTGGATTTGGGCAAGTGGCGGTGACAGCGGAGCGCAGGGCGGGCGGGCGGGGCGCGTAGAGCTCGCCAGTCCGCGCCGCGCTACGGCGACGTTACGTCGACGCTACGCCGCCTGCCAGCGATCGCGACCGCGAACCACATGTCACTGAGCGTTCAATTTACAACCGGCGCTTATTCTATTAAATAATTCTTGTAGAAACTATAAAAGCGTAAAGAGAACAGTATGATGGACGTCTGTGAAAAGTGTGTGTATTGGATGTGTTTTTCGTGTGTAAAGTCTAGTTTAGTTTGTATGGGTGCATCGGTTGATCGCCCTATGCGGCTTGTCACTCACATTCTATGATTAGTATGACCTAATTTTATTATACTGTTCTTGTGGTAAACATTGTGATGCTATCTTCGATAATTAAGGTTCATTGGTATCACTACATTATTTAAAAAAATGCTACTATATAAAAAAAAGTTCAAATTGAATAAAATAATAGTTTTAAATTTATTTTATTTATCTAAATCTGTGTATAATAATTTATAGAATTTTTTATATTTAAATGCCGTTAAACAAAAATATGTCTAACTGAAAATAAATTTTGGAAAAATGACTAGAATGAGTTTTATAAATATAAACACTTTATTACCAAATTAAATAACATTATATCGATATTTACAGCTGATAAAAAAAACTGTAAATTAGCACGGCAAAGTTTTTATTTTACATACATATTGTATTTGGGCGAATAAGATACCATTCTTATATTCCTTTTAAGTGTATATTTCCAAATTATTAGTAATTATTAATTCTAATTATTAGTATTAAAAAATAAAAAAAACAACAACACTATTAACAGAATTTTATATAAGGGTAATTAATATATTATATCACTACAAATTATCATTCAAATTATGAAAATACAGAAAATAATAAAAAGTCAACAGCTCAATTTACACGTCACATTAGTCATTTACAATGTTACAATACATTTATTATCACGTGTCATGGATTCAATAATTCCTATAATATATTACCTTCAACTACTGATCTTACAATAATCGATAATGATTATTAGAAACCTTGATACGTTTCGTAGTAAACAATATTTAGTTAGGGATTATAAGTAAATTCAACTTTGCTCCCACTTGAAACTCTAATAGGTGTATCGTGTTCTCATAGAAGTTTCGTTTCATAATAAAACTTTAATATTCTATTGTACTTGTAGTTTTTGTTTCAAAATTTCATTTTGAAATAAAGATGGAAGGAAGGTGGTTTTATTACAACGTGTTTTGTTAAAGTGAACAAGCTTTTCAATTACCATAACTTCGTTTGAATTCACGCCTCGGGCAAAATTAAAATTATAAAGTTGTACCGAAATAAATATACAGATAATTAAATATTTTGATGATTTAATTTGAAATAAGTAATAGTTAAAAAATCTTTAATCGTAAAACAGATGCGATAAGAAATTTTATTTTTCAGGAGATGTTACTGATATGTCATTATATTCTTTTATTTTTACATTCCACCTTTAGCGATGCGCAACTAGACTGAAACTATATAAATACTTAACAAGTTTTAATTTATATTCATCGCTCAATATAACGTCAAACAATATTAATAATATTTTTAAAATGTTATTCCAACCTTAGGAAATATACATGCTTTATTGGAAATCGTATAAAAATGTTTAATTCCGTGACATCCAAATTTTTATATGTAAGAGAAAGATTTTTTAATATTGTCTAAATTTTATCAATGTAATTAATAAACATATATAAAAAAAATACTCAACAAAACCTTTAAAAAAATCTAGAAACGGGCTTATTGCATTTTACTTTTTTTTTTACAATGATTTACTAAAACGGTTCGCACATTCTAAAGTAATGCCGCAACTAAAAGTGATTACTTACACAAAGAGTACGTACATATAAAGTTAATTAAAATTACTCCTTTTTTGCCAACAGGTGTTATTTGATAAAAAAAAGGGATCTGTAATTACATTTCACACTTTTTTGTCCCGCTTATTTTTATTTAGAAGAATTATCGCTGTATATCTGAAAACTTGAAAGCTTTGTAATGTTCACAAATGTTGGCCATTTTCTACTAAATAGGTTAAATTATATTTTTGATGTATGTTGATTTTTTATGTATGTCCCTCGATTTCTCCGTCATTTAATATATTTAATATATATTTTTTTACCAGCCAAGACAAAAATATAATTAATAGATAACTACTAAATAAATAAATAAATGTAGTGATCTCTCTCTCTCTGAATCCAAAAAAAAAATTAAAAACTGTCTAAGTTGGCACCTACCCAAAAAATACAAATGCAAATATACATACGAATTTTAACGAAGAACAAAACAAGAACGATTATTTTTTTACGAATTTTATATAAATATTAATAATAGTTTTCTTTTTACTTTAAAATAAGTGAAATATTACTTATAAGTAATATAGCTATAGTAATATAGTGCATTGATTTTTAATATCTGTGTTTAGTGCTTATTTTATTGCATCTATAGAGAACATACTATTTCATACAAAAAAAAAGAGAATGATAAAAATGTCTGTAGCTAATTTATGTTAGTTAGAAAAATATTTATGATAAAAACAAAGATTCATTCTTGCAAATAATAAATATAACAAACATAATAAAATAACGGTATATTTACTTAACTCCGCATTGTATTTAATGGGAAACAATCCTGAACAGTATAAACAAGAGTATTATACAAAGTTTACTATTGAATTATACCATACGCGGTTCACACGATAAGTTACTACGTGGTTATTTAAATGTTTAGACTATTTGCATATATTACACGTTCAGGTGCTGGCCACCGATCGTTCTACACACGACCCGGACCATTCTGCCGAAACTGCAGAATACTCCGTTATTCCCCTACTTTATTGACTTAGCGACGTCGACTATTCTTGCTCACGCTGATACTGCTGACTAATACGAAAAGGGTACAATTTTGAATCTTTTTACTATAAATCAAGAATATATAAATAATACTTAGTATATAAATAAATGATTTTCGTGAGACATAAACTTTGATAAATATTTTTAAATGTGGGTCTAATTAAATATCACCAATAATCACTCACGGCTTCGCCCGCATACTACCTATAATTCTATTATGCATTTGCCAACAGATTGATCATATATAATAATTTATGATCATTCAAACATTTTTCATAATTCTGAAAAATTGCAATCATTACGTGGCTGCTTGAGAGGATGTCATCAGTGGCAAGGGCGCCCCCGCGGGAGTCGAGCCTAGGCTTGCGGCCGTAAACAGAGTGCTGAATTATTTTAATATAACATTTCTCGAAAAGTATATATATGTCCAATTTACATGCTATAAAAGCCAAGCTTTGGCTTCACACAACACGGCTATCACAAAAATTATGTAAGTTTCAATATCTTCGCAAATAGAAAATGGTGAAATATCGCCTTGCAATTCCAAAAAAATCTTTATTTTTTTTTACAAAATGTATTATTGTGGCTTATTTATAAAAGATAGATACAGTGTCTTTTTTAATACAATGGCGTCCCTAATTAAAGTTATTTCGTTATTTAAGGTTAACTAAGAATTAAGCCGTAATGTTATATTGCCTATAGCCCTCTTTGAGGAATGTAGCTTTCATATAAAACAAAAAAAAAGATAAATCCGACCAGTATTTCCAGAGATCTCAGCGCTTAAACAAACAAGAAAACTAACTCTTCCGTTTTATTATGCTAGTATAGATGATAGTATTTTCTAACGATTATATTGTTAGTAAAATTCATTTGTAGCAATGTACATATATAAAATAATTATACAAACATATATTTCCCGGGGATTTATTACACCTCATAATAAAATACGGAATTTTAATAATAGATTAATATATTTTATTTTATTATAACACTGTAAAAGCGTGATTTTAAAATCGCTGTATACAAAAGTCCATACCTGATCGTAACTACAACTTATAAATTATTTTTGCAATAACAAATTTTAACTACGTATATCATTTCTGCGACAACATTATCATTTGACGACAAAATCGTACTTCGCACTCACAGTTAGTATTTTTTACTTAAATATTTCTTCTTATATCACTTTAGTACAATATTAAAATAAAATTTTAGTTCTCCACTTTCCGTCGATTTTATTGAAGCATTGCGTGTTGTGTGGCGGAACCCAACGCCGGGCTTTTGCCTTGGTGACATAGCGAAGGAAGGAAAATATTAATAAATTAAAATATTAATATATAATAAATGTATTTAAAATATAAATAAAAATAATTCATTACTAGTTCTTGAAAAATAAATAAATGTATTAATATCATAATACTGTCAATAATTTTAAGAACTCGGGTGAATTTATTTTGTTTTTCGTGTTACCGCTTAAGTTCGAGTTTAGCGGTCGGGCGAAACTATTCGAGTTTTAAAGTTTTTCGCCGCGCATTCAATTAGTTTTATAGTGGAAAGAAAGCGCTTTAATAAAAAATAAAACAGGTGAAAGTAAGATTAACTATTACAAAATGGCGCTAAAAAACAAAATTGTTGCAAATTTTGCATTTTACAAAGAAAAAAATCCTTAAAGAAGAAAAGGGAAGATCTGAATATATTTTGATATTTTTTCAGACTATTCTTAATTTTCTAGAAGTTTATTAAAAAATATTATTACGATAGAATACATGAAATTAACTTTTAAATATAAACATTTAAACGTGGTAAATTATTTATCATATAAAACGTCTACGAATATTGTCTGCGTTTTACATAACTATTGACGTTAATAATTTTCGTATTTCATAATTTGAATATCTAAAATCAATTCAATTGACAATCTGGAAGCGGAGAAAAATAAGAAAAATAGCTTAAGATCATTAATCGATATAAATAATCCATTATAGTACCAACTACAAAAAAAAAAACAATAATTTTATTTAAGTCTAAGTATTTTGAAGTACTTATTTATGCATATAATTACAGTATAAATAAAGAGAACGTCAATAAATTACTAAAAAAACAAAAAGAAATCCATTTTGAATCGATTAAAATAATTTTAAATTACAAATGTGACAGCTGATTGACATTGACAGTGGTCTAATGAGTTTTGCATTTTTTGCTTCAATCGTTTCGTTCGTTTCGATGCGTTTTGATTGCTATCTTGTAAGACCCTTGCTTCACCAGTGAACACCGAAATCTTTCGGATCTAACGACCGCCACGCCATGCATGTTGACCGCTTGGTGTGAATTGGTGTGAATTGTAGGACAGCCTCATTTTTACCAAATCTCAAATAACTCTGCTTTCAGATTGCCAAAACTGACAGAATTTTTTAGGGAGGGAATGATGCACCTGAATCTACTATTAAATCTTACCCTTTTTACCTCTTTACATTCTGGGCTCTAGTACGTATGAAATTGTTTTAGTCTCCTTTGTGCAATTGAAAATAATTTTATTGTGATACTTATTTACGAGTAGTAATTGATTTTAATGTTAATACTTAATACTGAAATAGTAATAAAACACCACTAAAAACAGGAAAATATACAAAAACGATACGCAGAGTATTATGATAAACATAAGCTGACGAAGCCTTTTAATATTTGAAAATTTTTCAAAAAACGTTTCTCAGTTAAATTTTAATACCGAAATTAACTACGCACTCATTACTGTATTCATTGTTGTAGCAAGAATGTTTCTATTTAAAAGATTCCAAACTTCTCATTTACTCCTATAAAATACCAAAGCATAAATTACACTGCATACCAAATCTGCAAAAAGTGTGAAACATGCAAACAAAAGTTAGAAAATAGCACTCACGGTAAATAGACGACGGTTTTATATGCCTTTTTTGTTCAAGAATCTAGACTTTCAAGACGTGTATTACGTAGTAGCGTGGTCGACCTGCTTTGGGCTTTTTAATCTTGGACTTTTACATGTTAATATCTATTCAAACCTACAATATCAGGTATCATTATTATTTAAATTAAATATTTTATATAAAAATCAATTTATAATTATTAAGCAAACTTAATTTAAAGTTAACTTAACTTAATTTAGACTTTTTAGATTAAATTATTAATAAATTTGGAATTAAAAAAAAATTGGTTCCCAAATTATTAAATGAATACACTGAATTTACATACATACACATACATATAACTGTACAACAATTTAAAATGTAATGTGTTATAGTGACCTATAGACCATAAGAACCGTAACTTCTACTTTACAATTGGCTATGTTTTGGTCGCTACATCATATATTTGATATTTCTTGCTAATATTGATGAAGTTATAGTTATGTACAATCAGGAAAAAGTAACTCACTAAAATTAGATTTATCTACAAACAACTCACTAAGAAAAGTTTGTTTACTCACGTTGCTACTTCCTTGTCTACCTTATCCGGTACCGAGTGATGAAAGGGGCGCTTCTCCTAACACAAAAGATAAATACCACTGCTGAACAAGACGAGTAATTGAGATAAACAGATGTGTATTCTACTATACTATAACTTTTTGCCTCCAAATGTAACATACAACAAAATCAACAAAGTTTGTCTAACAACTTATCTTTTCTTTATCAACGTACCTTTTTCGTAATATTACACGAACCGATTTCATCGATATTTGTATAATACCCAAATCTAATCCGTCGTGACGTTGATAGCATCATAATATTTATCTTTATGTTAGGAAAAATATTTATTTTTATAGTAGAAGTGATGTCGTCCTTAGTGCAAATTATTTCAAATGTTGCGAATAAAGACTGAAAATGAACAGGTCGGGCTACGAATATACCGTGCCTGTATCTACAACGTACTACGCTACTAATTCAAGGCCACCACAATATGAAAGGGGGTACGGACAGCTTGCGCCGGTGCCGCTTTACAGTCCCTCTTCACATCCACTTTCTAACTATGCAGACGTATATGAAGGTAATAATGATACTACACTGCGCGCAGAGGAAAGGCATTGGTATATAGAAAATCATAAAAGTTTACAAAGCAATTATAGCACAAGTCATGACACGCCTTCAGAAGATATTAAAGTTAAGAAAGAGGAAGAAAAGAAAACTGACGTTCAAATTACGAGATCAGACGCAGCCCAAATAAGACAGAGGAGGAAAGAAGATCGTTGTTCATGTGAATGTTGGCCTACTTCAGACAATAACGGAATTCAAGATACTAGTGGGAATGATACAACGAGATCTCTGTCAGGAGTAGACATGGTAGCATCTTACGGAGTATATGGGACGTCACAAGATGAAGATCACTCAGGATTTGCACGTATTTCTGAAAAGAATGCTACGTTTAGCCAAAGAAATGACACTCCTGTACAGGGTGTGATAGTTAACCAACAAGGAAATAGTGCTGTAGTAAGATCAACGAGTGATTTAGATTCATCGTGCAGCAAATGCTGTCGGTGGTCATCTAATGCACCAGCAGCGCAAGCGAATTCTGAAGATTACTGTTGGATTCATTACTGTAGACCAGCACTTATAGTACTATTATTGCTATTTTTTCTAGTGTTGTTGGGAGTTTCAACAGGGTTCTTATTGACAAATAATTGTAAGTATAATTATCATATTATAATCAATTTAAATTATTACACACATTATTAAAAACGGAAATGTTTGTTTTTCATAAAGGTTTGTAAAAATAAAACTCAATAGTTTGATATGATATAGACATTCGTGTGTAAATTATAACAAGCTCAAATATTTTGTTTCGTTTTGACCTACCTATGGTATAAAATAATACGCGTGGTTATATATATTATTAAAAGTATTACTTTAAATAATTAAACTGGGATGTGTTTTTTTGTTCGCAATGCGCTTATAGTTTTTTTTAATTAAAAAAATAATACATTGAGGTGATATTTTAGTTATTTTCTCTAGAAATTTTTTTTTTATTATTATGGAAATAAAAAAAGAAATTCAATTTTGAGCATTACTGTCTAAAGTCGGTTCACTAACTTCTGTGTTGGTAGGTTTTAGTATTATTTATCAATAAAATTTATAATATTACTTTCCTTTTACCTATCAAGTACACGTGTGTTGTTCGGCGATAACTTTGATTTTGTTTTGTTGTTTTCATCATAACTACTAACTGTTAACAATTAGTCACACAAAAACTATAACTTGTTATATTTATCTATAACAATAAGTATCTCAGTAGTAACTTGCTTTCGTAATATGCTTAATTTGACTAATGACAGAACTGTATATTTAAGTAACGAATTTGTATAAAAGTTCATATTTTGATAAGTTGATATATTGAGCAGAGGAGGCAAGTGTAAATGCATTCTAAAAGAGGACTATGTCAAGGGTATAGGTATCTGATGCTGTAAATTGACAAATTTATATCGTTGATACATACATACATACATACGAGTACATATATATACACGTAGAACGTATCGATATTGTTAATAATTATAGGTAGAATCAAATATTTTTACCATATTTGTCTTTCAAACTGGTAATTGAGAGAGGCTATCTGTGGCTCTAAAAAATATTGCGAACAGACTTGAGACAGAAAATAATTTAAGGCGAAAATTGACAAAAAACAAAATAAAGTAACCTTAACGCTGCACGTTTTTATTTCAAGAACACTATCAAAACAATTTATTTGTATATAAACATAATATGCTCCGATGTATTATATATAAATAAACCTAATTTAATATATTACAGTTTAATAGAAAATTTAAAGTTAGCACATTATGAACATCATAAGTATAAAAAAAGGTTTAAATCGTGCATCGCTAAAGCAATATAAATGATAAGTGCCGTTTGTATGGCCTACGCCCTTAATTCACAGTTGATTCTGTTGAAATGAAATAGTGAGGTGAACGAGTGTGGGGCGCGGGTATGGGGAGCAGCGTTCCGCTCGTTTTTCTCTCTGACAGAACATTTATTTTAGTGGCACTTTGGCTGCCACGTAGGGGATTTTCAAATTGCAATGAAACTATTGATGAAATTTAAATATTAATCTGCGAACAAATTTCAATTTATTTTGTATACAATGTTTAAGCTAAAATAGACTTTTATATTTAGACTATCAATTTAGAGCAAAATGGGATATATATTTGATTGTGAGGCTTGTTTATATTTCAAAGATTAATTTCCTTAATATTTGTTTTTTTTTT
>DVQK01000297.1:0-12576 GCA_018231685.1 Heliconius clysonymus
AACCAGTCGGTTTTACAGTCACACTTTGTGCCCCTGCGCCACGACTGGCCTCAACTTTAATCAATAACAAATCGTGTTTTTTTGCAGTAAATATTATATATATTTACTATGCCATATGTTATTAACTGATACGGAAAATAAATGTAAAAAATAATTACTTATAAGTGTTTTAAAAGATCATTGTCTTTGGAACGCTTATACCTATTCGAACAAAGTGGTTGTGGTTTTTCCAAAAGTAACGAGGCTGCGCATCAATGCAGTTACTCATATTTTGTGTATTTCAACGATATTTGAAATTATGCAGTACGGCGACGAGTTCTAGCCACACTGTAGTCTTATAAGAATATGTTATAAGCTTTAAGTAGTTACTTTTAATCATTTCCTACATATCGGCCGTACTGTACTTCGGGGCGTGTACATGCTAGGGACACCAATTGGTGAGCACAAAACCGATAAACCCAATTATAATAAAATGTCTACTCTTTTCTAAGATACAACAAGAGATGTTCGATGTAGAGAAGACGATAGAGTTGTTGAACAAGGCGATAGAGGACAAGCTACAGCCGATGAAGGTGGCGCACACGCGGCTGCAGGCGCGCACCAACAGGCCGCACTTAGAGAAGTGCAGGGACGAGGCTCAGCATAGGTGAGTGTTATTTATATTGAATATGCTTGTTATAACTTAATTTTTAGCCGACTTCAAAACTAGGAAGTTCTCAATTCGGTTGGTATATTTTTGTTTTTGGCACCGGTTCAATTAACGCAACTAAAAAAAATACATGTACCCCGCATGTAGCAGGGTAGACAGAGGAAGTCTAGTGTTAAGACACTCCGCTCCACACTTTCCGCCGTTTAGTGGACGCATTGCGTGTTGAGTGGCGGAACTCAACGCCGCACTTTTGTCTTGATACCAGTCATCATAGTTAAGAAATGAAAATATTAAATATTTCATTTAATCGTGTGGAAATAGAACCCACCACCTGTAGTGTTTACAGTATGTTATTAGCATGTTTGGTTATCCTCTCAATTATTTGTTCTGTGGAAAAACCAAATGCGTCGCTATATCCAATTAAATTGTAAAATTATTGTATTAAAATTCCTCGATCGGGGTTCAAAGCATCGAAAAATTACGACCGTAGTGTATTTACAATGGACCGTGAACGTACGACGTGTAGTCTTATAGGGTTTTCCTTAAGATTAGTAGATTATAAGGAAAATCTTTGTTACTTCCCTCTCTTTCAAAAATTTTACTTAATCACAGTTTCTTCAATGTCATGCCTATCTCAATAAAATTTTAAACAAATAAGTTTAAACTTTTAACAAATATTTAACATAATGTAACTCTACAGGTACCTAACTTTACTGGATTTTAAAATAAGAATTAGTAAGAATTAAAAAACATTAACATTTTATTACATCAAATTACGTAAATAACGAATATCTAAATAAATTTAATGCTATAAATATTTAAATATTTGGCATAAGCTTTCGATATTCAAAATAATTAAATTAAATCAATATTTAAACAGCTTCACGTTGTACCCCGCACACAGCAGGATAGGCAGAAGGAATCTGGTGTTAAGATACTCCGTTCCCCACTTTTCGCTGATTTTTTCGAGGCATTACATGTTTAGTGGCGAAGCTCAACCCCGGGCTTTTGCCTTGGTGCCAGAGCGAAGAAATAAAAATATTAATAAGTAATAATTCATTCCCTCGAGTGGGGAATAAACCCACAACCACCGCATTACATTCCCCTGAGCAACGACGGCCTCATTCAAAATAATCTATGCAATATTTATTTTTATAATATTCTAGGGGACTTCGCTCCCTGCTCTCTTAGCTCATAAATCCCCAAATTTCAATGAACAAAAAATACATCATTTCATAAATCTATTATTGTTTAGAGTATAAAAATTGATAATCTATACTAATGTTATAACGGAGAAAATTTTATTCTGTTGAACGCCTATTCATATATTAGGAACTAGAGATTTGAGATTTTTTTTATGTTGGATAGCCTATTTATCGAAGTAGGAAAAAAAAACAAAGGGATACTTTAATTTTTTTTTAAGCAATACAGTATTATTCCTTATTCAATTAAATGTATTAGATACTTTGAAAATTTTATGTAGATAATTTTTAGCTTTTATAGCGTACTAATAATATGATTTTTTTAGAGGCCATCTCAGTTTCAAAATTTGGGAGAGTGATTAGATGTGTGTAAGTCGTCGCGTCGTGCGTGGTAAAACGTGGATAGTAGCTTTCATCTACACTAATACTAAAAATCGCGTTAATTTGTCATTTAAAGCTTACGATGTAACAAAGTTCAGATCTTAAAGTGGTTTTAAAGTAAATTAACGCCCAAATTTGACAATAAAATAACGCCCGTAAATCGATTGGTCGTATACTTTAAAAAAGTCTATCGCAACGACGTAAGATATTTTTAGTTAATGGATAGACAACTGGCGATCACAATAATTTATTCCTCGATTAGTATGAGGTCGTCGTAGCGTAGCGGCACAGTGTCTGACTGGAAGCGCGATAGTTACGTGTTCAATTCCCACTCGGGAAAATGAACTATTTTCATTTCCTCGCTCTGGTAACAAGCAAAAGCCCGACATTGAATTCAGCCACAGCATCTGCCTACTCTGCTAGTACACGGGGTTCAGTGTAAAGCTAAATAAAATTTTGTTATTCAAATTCCTTTCACAGGTTGGTGAAAGAAGTGTGTGACCTCCAAGAAAGTATGGAGATGCTAAGATCCAAGATAGCTACAGCAGAAGGAACCCATCAAACCCTGCTTGGAGTCCGCGCAGGTCTCGAGTCCGAGCTCCGTAATAAGACTACTACGCTGTTCATAGACCGAGACCAGTGTATGGGTCTGAGAAGAGGGTACCCCGTTACGGCGGCTATTAAATCTTAGTCGGTCTTTACTGTATTGTAGAATAAAAATTGTGCAAGTTATTAAATTGTGTTTTATTTGACATTATTTAATAATAATGATAAATTTCTCACTTTAGGTGACAAGTACAATAATACAATAGATATTCCTAGGAGTTCAAGCAGGTCTCGACTAATAGGACCACTACGATACCTCAGAACTTCTGACTGGGTGAACCAATTTTGATGATTCTTTTTTTTGGAAGCTAATGCTTCTCCCATTTTAATTTAGCCCATTTCTGACATTGTTATCAGTGAGAAAATCACATAAGTCTTAAATTTGTATTAAGTATGTGCGCGACAAATGAATGAATAACTCAATATCACACTAGCCGATTTCGATTATTCTTTTATTGGAAAGGATACACTTCAAGGATAGTTGACACATGAGAGTTTGGTTTATATTATCACAATGATAGATTTAAAATGTACATACATATGTAAGTATATGAAGAAAAATAATGAATATGAATATTTTCCCAATCCAATGTAACAACAAAAGAATCGGAGGTCTATATGGGTGCCAAGTTTAAAATTAATTCTGGACATCATTTATGATCAAAATTTTACGTGATGGACCACTATGCATGTAGGTATAATAAAAATTTACTGTGATAATCAAACAAAAACTTCACCTCACCATTCCCAGTCATAAAATTTAAATCGTTCACGGACCATATTTAGGCTTCTGCGGACCACTGGTTGGAACCAGTGTATTATATGAAGGCGCTGGTAATGGATTTAAAATCACTTTGGGTAATGATCTAATGTATATTTTTTGACTGTTTACCCGCTTTGGTATGGCAAAACACAGTATTAAAGTTACACCACCCAGTGTCTCAAATTCACTCTATTGACCTAATATTGTAAGCAATAAAAATATATTGTTAAATTGTAAAATAACAATTAGAACAGTGTTAATAAAAATCTAATAACAAGGAAATAAATATATTAATAGACTATTTATTCCATAGAAATTTAATACATAACAAAAAAAAAGCTTACGCCAGTACTAAATACTACATATATTTATTATTTACATTTGTGTTTAAACATTTAGGCATTTTATCTAGCATAGGCTGGAACAGGAAGCTTGAGACCTTCTTTGGCTTCAAAAAATGTGTAAGATAATACTATTTCATCAATATATTCCATTTTAGGATCTTCCTTGAACTCTGGATCTATGTAAAAGAATACTGGCATGTCAACCTGAAAATATTCACTTATTTAGTAAGATATTTGATTTTCATGATTTTTGTACATTTCCAATGAAACTCATAAACCTATTTAATGAATGAATAAACTTGCATATATTCATACACCTCAGTCTACCACACATTACTTACCACAGAATACTGAAAATGTTTAAAATGTCAGGTTTCCAAAAATTTATTGAGCCTTTAATAGTTTTATTTGAAGTGATTTCACTTGTTATATTTTCTCTTTTTAATATATTAAGGCTGTAGTTGTATCAGATTGCAAGTGTCATGGTGTAGGGTTTGATCCCCACTTTGGTGAATAAATTATCCTCATTTTCTCACTCTGGTAGACAAAGAGAAGCAAATTAAGTTACAACACTAAGTTTTGCCACTTATCACATTAACACAATCCTTAAAATAAATTGGTTTATAAAGCTTAAAGCTAAAAAGAGCATTTCACAATATAAAAAAGTTGTACTTGTTCATGGGGATTCAGCAACTGCTCCTCAAAACAGAAACACTGAATTTTATTAAAATACTGTCCTGCTTCAAAAGGAATAACATTATATGTGCTTATACCAATCACTGGCTTATCAGTAGGATTACGCGCTGTATAAAATGCTAGGGCAGTTTCTCCTGGTAAAACCTGAAATTATTGAAATTGATGCTAACATTAATATTTATAAAGGTGAAAAGTTTCTTTGGTTGAACACACTAAACTAGAAATATTACATGAAATTCTTTAATTTAAATAAAATCTCACTGTTATATCTCCTTGTTGTGGCTTAAAGTTCCATTGCATTGAAGAAGCTACATCAGCATTGAAACGAATTTTGAGTGGTCGATCTTTAATAGGTTTCATGTTAGTTATTATTTCATTTGCCTCAATTTGACCTGTAGTGCCTCCATAACTATATGCCTATAAAGAATTTTAAAAGAAAAAGTACAAAAATAAGTGAAATGGATTTGTTTCTTTCTATTATCATATACCACTCAATTTATATATTTATTAAATAATTTAGATAAGAAAAATAATGTCCAATGGTTAGATCATTTCACCTGACAAAATATTCTGTACAGAGGTACTGCTGCATAACTTAAGCCGACTGTCATTACACCAATTGCTATCATATAGTTCATAGTAGATCGGATTTTCTTTTGCTCATGAGCCGCACGAACAATATACACATTCGGTAATACATTCTTAGGTGCTAATATATTTGAGGGTGTTTTACTAATAGTATATCTTAAAGTATGAAAGTAACACCTGTTTATGGAAAACAATTTATTCATTTTGTCAAGCTATTGTTGTTTTATTTATAAAATCAATCACGACATTTCATATTGTAAAACAAATCATCCGTAAATTAAGAATTTTATTGAATTTTGACGTTTCAAGTATTTCTTTGAGATGACGGATTATAGACAGTGACATAAAAGAAAAATAAATTTGTCACGTTTAGAAAATATAACTCTCTGTAAATGGAATATTTACTTATGTTAATATTTATTGAAAAATAGTGTTCAAGAAAATATGAAACATTTCTTTAAAATGTGAATTAAAATTTAACGGAATTACATTATATGGTATAACAATATTTTGGATAGATTGTCTATGGTGTATACCGATCAGTTTTGGCGCGATTTTCGAGTTTCAATGATCATTATGAATTTCGTTCTCGGACAATATCAGAAATCTGGTAAGTTTTAATTTACTTTTGTATCTTATCCAATAAAAATGAAATGACTACATTAAACTGTACCGTAACTTTAATTATAACTATATTTAATATCACATTTTATATATTCACTTTGAGTAATGCATCATCCTTTATATTCTATAGTAAGAATTTTATGTTTCGTCTTGATATGAGCATCCGTGTGAGTCTTCTGATAAGCTTTGTATGTGCAATCTAAGAATGGACACCGAAACATAGGTTCCTTGCCACATTCGTAGGTAACATGTCGTCTGTAAGTGCTTTTATGCCTATACTTTCTCTTGCATTTTTCACATTCAAAAGTGGAGTCACAGTGGGACCAGTAGTTTTTAGTCTTCATTGGCATGATGGGCAACATATTGTGCATCATTGTTTTAAAGAAGTCCAGTTCACCTGAAACAAGTTATATTCCAACAATTTATAAATAATTTATTTGTTTTACTTACATACCTACCATAATGTAACCTTTGCTATAAGCGTTGGGGGTTGGGGGGTATCGTACACATAAAAAAATATTTATTAAACTCTGAACATTTATTCTCATGCATATTGCAATTAAAACAAACCAAACACACTCCACTTTATAATAATTTATAAAATAAAAATAGTTCATTAGTATTTTGTGCTGCATCTAGTTTTGTGTTTAATACCAATAGGTAATTTGAAGTATTTGAACTATAAGGCAGGCTTTAACAATAATAAACTTTTCAAAGTTGTCCATGTTATTAATTTATTTAGATTTATCATCTAAAATCCTATATAAAAATTAACTTGTTTTTCTTCAAGTTTATAAATATATAAAAAAAATATAATACAACACCACACTAGATTTCTGAAACGTCAATTTTCACGAAAATTGTATATATACCTCGGCGTATCTAGAGATATTTTCCAGGACCATTGATTTTTGTTTGAAAGGATTTTCTTTACAATTTTTTTTGTTAAAAAAAATTCTACTATCGACTATTTTGAGGTCGGCACGGCCTACCCAGTCCCCCCATTCCTACGTCCTTGTATACTTATTTCTCTTAATATATTATAGGTACTTATCATATTATTTAATTTGTGGCTGAACAACCTTTATATAAACTAATTATTAAAACATGTACAGTTAATTGTAAATGTAAAATTAAAAACAAGATTTTTAATAAATAATTAATATTGCTTTGGCACAAATCACTAACATTAAAAGAATATTTAACAATCTATAAAAAAACATTACATAAAACTTGAAATGTTGTTATAAGGTTTTACTAAATGACACATAATGGAGTGTAGGAATGAAACATATTTTTATGTAACTTCTATACTATTTCTCTATAAACGAAATCTTGATATATGAAAAAAAAATGTGGTTAAAATATTTTTCTATTAAAGATATAATTCACATAATGTTTACTCTCCATATGCCATTTAGTATATAAGTAAAATCTGTTTTTATTTTATACAGATGTTTTTATAAATTTATCCTTTAGTTCAATATTCGTACCATATATTGATCTGGTCTCGGTTTAATGGTAATTGTGTCTAAAAGGATTTAATACATACATATGATTGTTTTTAATTTTTACGTTTTGTTTTATGAATTTTGCATAATCTAAATAAAAAATAGCAAATAATATTACTTACAATTTGTTTAGAATAAAACCAATTTCTATTAAATAATATTTTTCAATGTGCGATGTTGTTTTTTCAATATTATTTCAATAAACTTCGAGACTACATAATAAACGTTAAAAATCAAATACTAATAAAATATATTCAATGTTTTATCACACACTTTTAAATAAATATTCTCATATTAAATTTTGACAAAAATCCTGCGTAAGCAATCATGCAACAATAAATTTATTATATAAAATATATTTTTGTAATACTATTTTGAAGCATTGTGTTTCGAGCAACGTAACAGCGTTTTAAAAAGGCGTTTTATATTTGCGGCGTTTACTGTAGACAAAGAGTAAAACTACCCTATTTATCTTTTTTCTAATCAATGAATACCACCTTACCCTTGCGTAAGGTGGTAAGTATTCATTGATTATGAATGAAATTAAATTTACGTTTGTTAAGTTCAGTTTTTTTTTATTTCGTTTTTTAAGTGTACGAAATATTTAATTGAATTGAAATATGATCCTTTAAAATCGCCGTAGGACCATTAGAGTGGTTGCTAAGTAAATCAATCAACATGACAAAGTGATGATATTCACAATTTTACTGATTTTCTGAACAAAATTGTATCACTACAAATTTAGGGCTACGCTGAAAATCGCATATGAATATTTCAGGGATTGCAAATAGTGCTTACAAACCCACCTCGGATATATGAACAAGAATATGTATAGTTTTATGCCTTTATATAAAATTGTTTTTATTTAAGTAGTCATTTTAATTAAAAGTAGTATGATTTTAATAAATCAGAAACGATATTGAGAAGTTAATGGAACCAAAAATTAATATACTATATGAAATTAAACTTTTCTTATCCTTTTAGGAATTACTGTATTCTTCATTAGCATTTGGAAACTTATTCTAAACTCTAATATGCAAATATCACTAAAAATCCTCTGGTAATTTGCCAAATATTGTGGTAGGCTACATATTCATTGACGAGTTTTAGCGACATTAATTAAAAGTAAAAAAAAATCCTTAATATAAACCAATTTTCACTCGCTATAACAAATGAAGTCATAGCAGTTTCTTGTAAGATTCTTTGGATCGCAATAAGCTTATTAGTACATTGGCAACATTAGGCATCATCCGTGCATGGCGTTTCTATTTTACAATAAAAAATATTTTTCTAGGAAAAACTGTCAACACGTGAATTAAAAATATATTTAAAATTTTATTTAAACTTAAATACAAAATATTATACCTAGTAACAATATATTATGCGTTATTAAGGCACTTACCAAGGCTAGAATCAACCTAGATACTTTGGTGTAAAATATTGCGCGTTTCGATTTGAACTTAAAAGGTAACTTATTATTAACAATAACAAATGCAAATATCATATTTATACATTTTAACAAAAATACTGAAACTATAATACAGTTATTTGGTTTCGTATAAATTACTTTGATAAATTTCTTTGGCAACAAGGAACACACATTAAACAAAAAAATAACAACAAGAAAATTTAACAAACTACAAGTAAAAATACAAAAAAAACATGTCTTACGTATAATCTATATTAAAAAGTGAACATTGCCACCAAAAACCAAAATTTCAAATTTTATATTAAAATCTCGGTGGTAACCATAAATATGTATTATGCTAATTATTGTGTCGCTGCCTTCCGTTTCTTGTTTTCTTAGCTCATTTATAGAACATCCTGTATATAATACATTTCCACGTATAACATTTTACAAAATATAATAATAAAATATTTAATACATTGTCTAGTTATTGGTCTACGTTATATCCATTACGAATAGATCTAGCATCTCAAAAGTTTCATATCAGTCACGTGATTCTATATTCCACGTGCCTGTACAGATTATATTTAACAAAATGTATATAAATCAAAATGCTCTGTTATGTAAATATGTTAGTTAAAATATTTTGATCGGTTTAATCACTGGCAATCGAATATTCGGTAATCCAATGGATACTTCCGACGACATCATCTTCTTTTAAGGTTTGTTTTGATCTTTATAGCTGTAACATAAAAATATATATTTTTTATTAACTTTAAAATTTACAACTATTGATATGTCCTCAGATTAAAAAGTTAAGGAACGTGAAAGGTATTTGATGATATTTAACATTTAGATAATTTTACTTAATGAGTAAGGTAGGCCGACAAAATTTGACACAGAAGCAACTAAAAATATGTATATTTGTAGTATAGCAAAAGAAAATAATAAAAAATTAAAAAACCTTAAAAAGCGTAAATAAATCATAACTTGTGGATTTTAATATATACAAATGTTTGGCTGCTTGTATGCAAAGTATCCTGATATGTACAGTTAAGTGTTGTTAATAAGCCCAATGAATGCCCAATATGTCCCCGTTAGCCAGTTAGTGGTATATAATTGTTTACTGACATTGACTTGTGTCATTCCGACACGAAATCCACCTTCTCTGGTAAATCTTTGTGGAGATGCCTCTCGTGTAGAAGCAGGTTATGCTTCTGATATGCGCGATACACACAGTAGGGACACTTGAAACTTGGCTGTTTTCTACACTCGTATTTAATATGTCGCTGCAGAGAGCCTTTGTGCTTGTATTTGTTCCCACAATCCACGCACTCATAGAGAGTCCAGGCTTTGCCACCACTGAGCCCGGGCGTACCATAACCCAATATATAAGGCGTGTACAACTGTGCAACTGAAATTAAAACGCAAATAAAAATAAATACGTGCAAATAATAAGCTGCCACCGTAACAGTAAGCCAAACCCAAGTGCTGACGTGAGAAGCGTAGGATAATGCACCATGTCTCCCATTAATTTGTTCCTTCTCTATTATACTAATGCTACTTTCCTAGTAACCCTTCAACATAACATGCGACAATTTGAAATCTGTTTCATATTCACATAAATTGAAAGTACTATCATGTTTAGCGAAGATGAAACGTGATTTTATTAAATGTTAATATAAGAGAGAACATGCAGTGTTAAAATCCAGGATAAACTTGTTAAATCGTTAAAAATCTTAGTTACCGTAGTTAGTCCATGTTTTAAGTCCAATTTGTAATTTATTTCAGGTCATCATATGATAAATAAAAACTAAAAAATATCAAGAATAGCAACTTTATTAAAAATACAAAAAGGTTATAAAATACAATCAAATGCGTATAAACACTGTAACTTCTTATTGTCAGTTTATTTGCTACAGTAGGTATATTGAATGCTCTAGGTAGCAATTCTTATTGAACCGCGGCTATCGTAGGATCACTTAGATTCGGGTCTACGTCATTGAGTGATAAAAACTCTCAATGCAATACGCGCAATTACGTTAATTTGAGAATATCCTTATCACAGATATGTTGTACTTAAAAATATGTTCGGAAAATACAAAAGCAACATTTTGTTCCGTCGTCGGTCGCAGCGGTTATTGTCAAAGATCACAACCTAGACGTATTGTAATAATAAGTCACATAAACATGATTGATTTGACCGAGATATTTTGTTGTAAACATTTTAAATCCTAATGACTAACTTTTCGAAGGCACTTAATGTTATTGAAATGACTTTAAATGGTTGTACTTAACGAGTTCTACATATTGATTGTATGATGGTAACTCCTGCAGCTAAAATTCTAATCAATTATCGCGGAAACAAAATCGTTCGTGTCAAAAACTAGGCCTCTCATAAACGGAATAAGGAAAATGACGACGCGAAAGATTCTGCTCGGCGCGACATCGCTAACTTATAATATCTAAATGGTAATGTATAAAAAATACTTAAACACTAAGTGGAAGATTTTGATATCATCCTAATAATATGACATGATTTGTGCGGGTCACTAGTGATAATCCCTCAATGGCAGTGTCTATACAAGTGTAGTATAAAATTTAACAATCAATTTTAATAAGGCACTCGATTCCACTGGTCTAACCATATCTAAAACAACAATTGGCCCCAAGTATAACATCAAATAACGTGTCATTACACATTCATCTCCAGGAACTTATAATTAATACCTCTTATATGATATACGATCTCGCCCCCGCGCAATGCACGGGCCAGCTTTACGTTCTAGATTAATATAAAATAAATGCATTACACGTAAAGAGATCTAAAATAATTGAAAAAGTAAAAAAATTAAATTACATTGAGTATTACAAAAATAATGGAACATGCATTATGGCAAAGACCTATAACTTGCAAACTAAGCGACGAATAGCTTCATTTTAATTAATAACTAAAAGTATAAAACAAAGAACGCATCTGTTCATAACTCTTCCATTCTCACTACATTACGTACCTACTTACGTCGCATATAACTCCATAAAACGACTCGATAATGAGTAAGTAGGTAAAATATATTTGCCAACGATTATAATAATCTCGTAATCAATGTTAAAATTTAGTCCGTAGTAACTGTAACTGGTAACAAGAAGTAAACTTTTCTAAGCAACGATCTAGCAAAGCTACACGCCCGACGTCGACGAACACCAGGAATGATAATTTACACGATAAATGCTGTACATAAAAATATATAAAGCGTAACTATACAAATCACTTTCCTTAACGTACTGGATAAATGCAACAGTCGCTCACACCGCTGCAAAATTTGCAACCAGTGTCAATCTAAGAGAAATTCGACGCGAGATTAAATTCATAGAGTATGTATAGCGGTAACGAGCCAGGCGACTACATCTAACGTGACCGTCCGGAGTCACTATCACAAGAGAGATTTCATCACATTTATCACAATCGGCAATAATCTTGAGGAGCCTGAATAGGTATATAAGCGAGTCGGAGTGTCGGAGCGCCTCGCGGCGCCTAGGTGCAAGCGTCGACGTTGTCCTGCTTGATGTACTGCTCGGGCTTCATGTGCACCTCGCGGTGCATGCGCTCCATGTGGCGCGCGATGTGCATCTTCTGCTTGGCGCGGTACACGCAGTAGGGGCACTGGAACTGCGGCTCCTTGCCGCACTCCCACTTCTGGTGGTTGCGCAGCGAGGACTTGAGCTTGTACACGCGGCCGCAGTCGGGGCACGTGAAGCTGGGCTCGCCGGGCGCGGGCGGCAGCGCGGGCGCCGCGCGCATGC
>DVQK01000298.1:0-12570 GCA_018231685.1 Heliconius clysonymus
TCCCTCTGCCTACCCTGCTGTGTGCGGGATAAAGCGTGAAGCTAATTTAATTTAAATTTTTATAATACGTCTGTATATACTTAATTAAATTAGGCTGTCGCTGTGTGCAGCAACACAGAATCTGACAGAATAAAAACGATGGCCGTGGGTTCAATTTCCACTTTGCTCACACAGCTCTGCCATCCAATGTCTCCAAAATTGGGCGGGAAGTGTAGAACAGAGTGTCCTAGCTCTAGGTTCCTCTCTGCTATATTCGGACACACTCCTCTCTCCTATATACACAACATGAAACTAAAAAAAAAAAACTAAATCGAAAGTCAGGTTAACTACACAGTATAGGCGTGATATTGGAAAAAGGAGGCTATTGCGAGGGCTTGATGTCGACCAATATCTATAAACAAACATGTTAAGGAAATAAGATACTGCTTTTGCTTTCTTTTTTATTATCTCGTTTCTTAAGGGGTGTAAAAAAAATGTGGTATTGATTCGTTTATTGAAAAACGTATTTTGTTAAAATGTTTTAATTATTAATTAATTGTAGAGAAGGGGGAGCGTTTGATTGTAGAAGCGATTGTTGTAGATTGAATTCGGAAAAAAATATAATAGATCTTTTTTATTTCAATAATAACCGCGGCGTTGACTTCTGCCAACAAGCATTTCTTCGAGAATTCAGCGGAAAGTGAAAAACTGAAGTGGCTTAATGGGAACGGAGTGTCTATACTACACTAACAACTACCACTAGGTTCTCAGACTCTCTCTTCATACCCTGCTATGTGTGGGATATTGCGTGAAGCCAAAAAAATGCACGCGATATTTGAGTACATCATTTGCTTATAATTGATTATTTTAGTTTCCCTAGTCTGGTTGATTAAATATGGTGTTAATTTACACTTACCATGAAAATTGAAACTGTAAAGTATTGAAACTTAGTGGAGGACCATTCAAGAGGCCGAGTTGTCGAGAGGCTAAGAATATGTAGCAATGGACGAGGACAGATTCATGATTTTAATGTGAACATGGGAGATTATGTATAAATAAGTTTTCTATTTCTAAAGAAGGCTTGTGTTGCTATTATTAAAGTTGTTAATAAAGAATAAATAATTTCAATAAGCAAGTTTATAAATTAACTAACTGAGGTAGTCAAGGCGCAGCAGCGCAGCATCTGACTGTAAATGCCACGGTTGTGGGTTCTATTCCCACCCGGCAATAGTAGTAGGCAAATAGGGAAAGAAGTGTCTTAAGTTCCATCTGCATACCCTGCTATATAAGAGCAACACCATGAATCTAAAAAAATATTTATAAATGTATAAACTCGACTGGTCATACAAAAATTTGCTTCACCTAGGAACTTAACCCATGATCCCCGTCATTACCGCCATCATTAACCACGTGGCCAGTTAAAACACAGCAATGTAAAAGGGATTCTTTTTAATCCGCGCTGTAGGGCATCAATAAATATAAAAGAGTACCGCGTAACGGCGGCGGACTGCAAGATATATGTACATAATAAAAAAGAGTTTTTGTGATTATTACATAAGAATTTCTTCTTATGTACGACTTTGAAATAGCCTAGCTACCTAACTAGCTAGCCATAGTACAGCAGCGAACTGATGTTTTGTGGTGGTTGTAAGTTCAAATACGACTTTTTAGATTCGAGTTGTATCCCGCACAACGCACATAGCAGAGGGAATCTGGGCACATAGTGTTAAGACACTCCGTTTTGCCAAATTCTGCAGGTGTTGTATGTTGAGTCAAATACGATTAGCATATACATATATTTTTACCTATCTGGTTAAGAAAACTGGATTTTACCATTTGATTTAGTAGCGTTGTATTCTGCCCCTCAAAACGCAATATCTCAAAAATTGGAGAACGAGACATCTCAACACTAAATGCCGTTTGCTATATGAGATAGATAGCGTGGAATTAAAAAAAGTTTTTAACGTACGTCGTACCCACGACATACGTTAGGTAATACGTGTAGGTATCCACCTAAACACATTTGTAAAAAATATTAATGAACTACATTATCATTAATTAAATTAAATAATCCAACCATTTAAGTCTAACAGCACTGTAATAATAAATAAAACTTATAATTAAAATACTTTTTATGCGTTGTTAGGCTCTGTCTGTCAGCATATTATATCAATTTAAAAGTGGACGGAAAAAGAAGAACAGTGTGATTCATCTCCTTGCCTAACCCTTGAAATATACAAATATTAAAAAAAGAAATATAATCATTATTTATCGCCCACAACTTCGTTTGAGTGGTGGACTGTATCGTGTAAAATCCTCTGTTAGTCCTACCCTCCTCAAGTCCTCAAGAACCTTGGAACATTGCAACAAATTACAGCGCTCTACGCTACATTACTCCAGATGTTCGTTGTCTGTCAGTCACACAGTAACGGAATATATATAGATATAGATAGATATATAGATAGCAATTTCACTTGAGTCACTATAGTTTAGGAAAAATTGCTACGTGGCACGGGTGTTAATATTTAATAAATGTACGTTACGTAGTACGTACGTTGCGTAGCGAATATTGCTGGCGTAGCTTGTGTATAGCTGCATACATGCTACGGCGAGACGCGGCTACGAAATATATTTTCTTGAATTTTGCTGGGAAATTTCTTATTTTATTAGATGTTAGTGACAGAGGAACCAGATTTATGTCAATTTGATCGAAAAAATATATACTTACCTTATTTTAAATATATTTTAAGCACGTTAAGCTGCGTTTCAAATAGCAGCAATTTTTGAAACATTGTGTGCTGGGATGGGGAATATAACCCCGCGCTTTGTCTTGTTACTTGAGCGAGGAAATGAAAATATTTTATTTTCGTGAGTGGGAATAGAACCTGCAACATAGCGTTTACAATCAGACGCTGTGCTCCTGTGCTACAATGAGCTCATAATAGATAATCATATAAAGATAAAGAAATTTCTCACATATTCAGCGTAAAGTGGGGAACGGAAGTGTTTTAAAAGGAACGGATTGTCTTAACACTAGTTTTCCAGGTTCCCTTTACCTACCCAGCTAAATGTGGGATACAGCGTGAAGCTAAAAAAATAAAAATATTTCTGTAATTACCCGAATTGATTACATGAGTCGTTTATTTTGAACTTTTCAGTTGATTTTACTGAAAAATTAATACTTTCATTAAGGCTAGTATTTTTTATGAACTATACTTGAGAACGAACTAATACGAACAAAACTTTAACATAATATAAAATAAAACAAATTAGCTTTACGATGTATCCCACATACAGCAGGGTAGGAAGAGGGAACTTAGTGTTAAGATACTCCGTTCCCCACTTTCTGGAGGCATTGCGTGTCGAGTGGCGGAACTTAAAGCTGTGTTTTGCCACGACACCAGAGCAAAGAAATAGAAATACAAATTTAAATAAATATTTAATTTTCTCGATCGGGATCGGGATCGAACCCACTACCAGTCGCGCATACAGTCACACTTTGTGCCCCTGCACAACGACTGGCCTCTACTACAATATGGTAACATAATATGGTAGATTGTGTTTTTTTTATTTAATTAATCTAAAATATATCTAGTGCATTATTTAAAAAAAAAACAATGTATTTCTGTACTCCTTAACCATATCCTTAACCTTTAAGTATGTAAAACTTCAACCTCCTCTATCCGCACAATTTTTAAAAAAGGGTATAATATATTAATTTAACTAAATACTCGTATTAATACGTCAAGCAAAAATTATGTACTTCTTTTAGTAGTTTGAAATTGGCAGAGTTATAGTTAATATAGAAAAGGATTGTAGAATGTAAATACTTTTAAAAAATCCGGTCATGCGCGAGCGGGTCTCGCCCGAAGGTTCCGTACAAAAATTGTAGGTCACGGGCTTTTTCTGAAATTCAAGCTGAGCTAAGCTCTATCATCTGATACCTCACTTGAACTAGCGGCTTTGATACCAAATTTTGCCCCCTTTTTAAGGCAATTATTTTTAGTATTTAACCACAAATGTAAAGTCTACCCTTTTAATTTTGAATCCCTTTATAGTGTCGAAATATACGTTTTTTGCGATATAAGCGACCGTATGTTTTTTAAGTAAATGTTTTTAAATAAATGAAATAGGTTTTTTTTTCAGGAAATCAAGGGACCGTACGTCTATATACTGTATATGGTTTGAATTTCAACTCAATATCTCATATCTACAGACAGACGGACAATAAAGTGATCTTCTCTCTCTCTTTCTCTTTTTTTACTTAAATGGAATGGAACCCTAAAAAACCGCATAACAGATACTTTTAATTAATAAAATAAGTATAAAACAATATCATACATTTGAAAATACAAATGTTTGTATAAAGTGAAATACACGCTGCTATGGCAATTGGTTCTGTCTTTAAATTTATATGTGAATAAAAAACTTTGCTCAATTTAATACAATTTTTCTATAAAATCCAATTTTTCTAATATTTTTCCACTGATTTGGTAAGAAATGGAATAATTTTGAGGGAAGGGAAATGAAAATAATTCATTCGAACGACGAAGAAAATTGAACGTTCAACCGTCACTTTAACAGTCACGCTCTGTGCCACTGCGCCATGACGGCCTCAAAGTGGGTACTCAATTCTCTGTTAAATAAAAGTACATTTAAAAGAAAGTTATTTTATTATTCTCTATGTAATTTTATAGGCACGTAAAAAAAAGGTAAAAGGTATGTTTAAAGGTTGAAAATAGGAGGTAAATAAAACAATATCAAAATAGCGGCCATTTTAGTAACAGTGGCTATTATCGTTGGGACTAAATCCGTTTATTCATATGCGATTGCCTCAAATCCTGTATTTGCTGTATGAATGGACTTAGACCTAAATTACTTTAGGTAATGGCGTTATACGCTGTTTCTCTTTTGTTTATCAACAGTGATATTGTTATTTGTACGTATAGCTTTATGTTATTCTATTAACTTAGTAGCGTATACGCAACTGGTTGTGGATTCGATCCCCACTAGATGAAATAAAATATTTATTTAAATGTATGTTTTCATTTCTTCGCTCAGGTGTACAGGCAAAGCGCGGCGTTGAGTTCCGCCACTCAACCCGCAATGTTTTCGGTGGAAAGTAGAGAACGGAACAAATTATCACTAGTCTCTCTCTACCTACCCTGTTGTGTGCGGGATACAGTGTGAAGCTAATTTATTTTCCAGTGCCTCGATATTGCCTTTTAAAATGATAATGTTATAAAACGAAAGTTTCAGTCAATTCAATAAAACAATTATCTTGTAGGAATTTTGTCGAATCGAATATTTTATATTGATAGAACTTTTATATTTGGAAACCAATTTTCATATAACAAATACTTAATGTTAAGGAAAGTTTGCAATAATACAATAGTGAAAACTATATTTAAATCGCTTTGACCGGTTTTTTGATTAGCGTGCACAAACGCACAGATAAACAGATATTTTTTTTTGGGTACTGTTACATCGATAAATACATAAAGACAGCGAGCGATAGAATACAATTTTATTATTTATATAGATTTGATGTTGTTTCTCAAAAAACGGCGTTGAGTTCAGCCACTTAACTCATTTTCTTCGCTCTGGTAACGAGGCAAAGCGCGGCGTTCAGATCCACCACTCAATACCCAATGCCTTCATAATTCGGCGGAAAGTGGGAACATATTTTTTAGAGTAGAAAGAGGAAGTCTAGTGTTAAGACACCCCGACACATCGCTGATCGTTCCTCACGCATCGCCTGATCAATAAAATAAGATAATAACTATAAATAATGATACTCTATTAAAGTAATAAACAAGATAACTTGAAACATAACTAAGCAATCGAGAATCTATTTTCATATATTCAATAATAATTTTTAACTTAGCCAACTAAAACTTTATAATTTATTCGAAATTGTTTAGTAACTCCACTTTGCAAGTTCAAAGTTCGAGATCAGACGTTATTTCGTCTTCAGCAATAGAAGGCGGAAGGAATGATTCTTTAATTTTTCTCTAAAAATGTAGTCTAATTTATATTCACTTTTTATCAGTTTCACGGTATCAAGTAGCAGGGTAGGCAGAGGCATTCTAGTGTAAAGACACTACGTTACCCACGCACAGCCTAATTGTGTCAAGGCGGAACTCAACGCCGCGGTTTGTCTTTTTACTAGAGTGAGAAAATATAAATAACTCACTTTTTAGGGTTCCGTACCATTTATCCGTCTGTACGTCAGTCTGTCTATCTGTAAGTCTGCCTGTCAAGAGCCTTTATCTCAGGAACGCTTGGAGATATCGAGCTGAATTTCGACTCGCGCTTGTCCGTTTTTTATACAGTCACACACCGCGCTGTACCGCTGCATTCTGTTTTCTACATAATATTCCAAATATCCTTTCAAATTAGTGAATATATTAATTGTTAAGGGGTGATTTCACCCTTTCACCAAGCCCTCTTATGAATACTCTACCACCGTTAGTTCAAAAAGACTTTATTACTAAACAAATTGCAGCTTCACGCTTTTTCCCGCATAGGGAAGTTTCACTTTTCGCCAAATTTTCGAGACATTGCGTGTTAAATAGCGGAAGTAACTTCTTAGAGCGAGGAAATGAAGGTAAATATCATAGTGTTAATTCCCCGAGTCATGATTGAACCCTTAACGCTGACGGTTTTCCACCGCACCACGACGACCTCGTGGATGCTATTCGTCAATATAAATGTTATACCATAATTAATACACACATTACAAGGTAAAACAAGAAAGGATTAGAACTCACAAAATATAATAAAAAAAGCCAATTAAAAAATCTTTTGTTTCGACTCAAAATGAACAGAACTATGAAAAAAAAATAGGATTGCAAAACACTTTGGCAGTTAAAAACGAAATCTTTTATACCACGATCGCTAAAGCGGCTCAACGGATTGAATTTTTAAATGAGTTTTAAAAACAAACCGGATATACCCTTGTGGAACACTTAAACAATTAAACTTCCACATTCGACCGTAGTAAGGTCAGTAATAAACGAACTTCCGGTTGCAACTACTCGAGTTATTGGGCAGCTTCACGCTTTTTCCCGCATAGCACGGTAGGCGGAGAAAATTTAGTGTTAAGACCAGTATCCTAACACTAGGTTATTGCAACACGATGCTTCGAGTTACCTGGAGTTTTTTTATCAGCTTCACACTATATCCCGCACACAACAGCGTAGGTAGTGGGAACCTAGTGCTTAGACACTCCGTTCTAGACTTTCCGCTGAAATTTGGAGGCATTGCGTGTTGAGTGGCGGAACTCAACGCCGCGCTTTACCTCAACACCAGAGCGAAGAAATGAAAATATTCATTTTAATATATATTTAATTTCTTCGGGTGGGGAAAAAATCCACATCCAGTAGCGTTTACAGTCACACTTTGAGCCCCTGCGCCACATCTGGCCTCACCTTGAGTTATTTCTAAAATTAAAAGCGATCAAATGCTGTTATTGTAGGAGAATAATATATAATTTATAGTTCTAGTCCTGGATCCGATCGGTATTTATGAATATTTATATTTAAAAAAGCCTTTAAATGATTGAAGTACACCAAAAAACATGTTCATATTTGAGCTAATATTAAAAGTTATAGCGACTGTATATACAGAGACGGAGAGTAATATAGAGAGAGTGAGAAAAATCAATGTAAAGATACATTGCATTTTTTGTGCGTCGCACTTTGTTGTTGATATAATAAATATATATATTTTAACGTTGTATGCAAATTCGGCCTTATTTATTTGAAATGTAAATTTTTTTAAGTATAATCATTTACCTGAATGTGGATCGAACTCACAACCGCCGTGCTTACTACGACGGTCTCAAGTTGACATATGGCGATAATAAATATTCAAAATCATATCAGAATTTTCACTTGACGTGTTGAATAAGCACCTATAGCTTATTAAGCTAGAGTACTTGGACAGTATCCAAGACATTATTTAACTTTTGGTTGGAATGCTCAATTGTTATTAAATTGTTTTCACTGTTTACCTCAAACCTACTGGATATACAAAAAGGTGGTTTTTTAATTATATTTTTGTTAAATAGGTAAATATTGTATATGTAGACATCGAGACCAGTCGTGGTGTAGAATCACAAATAGGTTGTGGGTTCGATTTCCACTTGAGAAAATAAAGTATATAACATTTTCATTTCTTTGCTCTGATAACGAAGCAATGCGTATCGTTGAGTTTCGCCGCTCAACATGTAGTGGCTCCGGATTCGGCGGAAAGTTTGGAACGGAAATGTCTTAATGGCAATAGATTTTCTTAAATTCGTCACTAGGGTCCCAGGTTCCCTCTGTCTGCCTTGATATGGGAAGAATAGAATGTGAAGCTAAAAAATAATAAAAATGTTGCAATAAGGCCGTCGTGGTACAGTGGTGCCTGAGCGAAGAAGTGAAAATATTATGAATAATAATTCATTCCCTCAAGTGGTAATCGAACCCACAACCGTCGCGACACTTTTGTGCCCCTGCGCCATCACGGCTTCAATTTAGATTAGGAAATATTTAATTTTGAAGTAAAAACAGGCGAAGCCGCGTGCGGGTTCTAGTAAAATCTTAGAAACAGAATTGGATACATTTGTAGCAATTATATCATCTTGAAACTTACTTACATTTTACATCTGGCACATTCTATAGCACTTTTAATACTTAGTAAATATGTATGTTTTAATTTTTTTTACTTTTATTGTTATTATAGATAATGCAAGTTGTTTAGATGACTGGGTTCAAATATAGGGGGAATGCGAATGAATTATTTTAATTTCTCCGCTCTACCAAGAAGGAGTTACGTTACACTACATAAACATGATGTCTCGGTTTTGATTAAAGTAGAGAATAGAGTGTCCTGCTACTAGGTTCCCTCTACCTGCCACTTAGTATATATGTTTGCATTATTAAGCACAGTTAGGCTAAAAAAACCCACAACTCTCTAATATAATTTTTTTCAGCTTCATGTTGTACCCTGCAGGTAGCAGGGTAGGCAGAGGTAGCGTAGTGTTAAGAAACTCCGCCTTCAACTTTCTGTCTAATTCTGGAGGCATTGCGCGTTGAATGGTGGAACTTATTCCACGTTTTTCCTCGACACCAAAGCGAAGAAATCAAAATATTTGATATTTTATTTCCTCTGGGGCATCGAACCTACAACCTGTCGTGTTTGCAGTCACACGCGTATGCCCCTGCACCTCGACTGGCCTCAAATTTTGTTTGTATTAGGGCAAAAAAATCAAATTTCAACAAAAATGTTTACTTAGGCTCAATTATAATTCACAATGAAGCGTATTGTTAATGAAATACAAGTATTTTATTGTCATTGTCATTATATAACAGTAATTTACCAGGTATATTGACGATGTGTAAAACAATGATGTGTTTGTTTTAGTTTTATATAATCTGTTTGCAATGTTACCAAATACGAGTAAAATGAGATATTTTGTGAAAGGTTTTTTTTTTGTATAAGGATAGAAAAACACTTTTGTAAAAAACCATCAACCAACCAAGAATAAATAAAATGACCGAACCCACTACTATCATCATCACGCTTACAGTTCGACGATGTCCCAATGCGTCACGTTGGTAACGTAAACAGCACGTACAGTGCTACTAATATAATTAATTAATTATATACTATATTATTATTGACTGAGGCCAATCGGTGGTTCAGGGGCCAAAAGTTTGACTGTAAAATGGACTGGTTGTGGGTTCGATCCCCACTCGAGGAGCATTTATATTTTCATTTCTTCGCTCTGGTGTCGAGGCAAAGCGCGACGTTGAGTTTCGCCACTCTACACGCAATGCCTCCACTCGGCGAAAAGTGGGGAAAGGAGTGTTTTAACACTAGATGCTCTCTACGTACCCTGCTGTGTGCAGGATACAGCGTGAAGCTGAAAAAAAATATTATTACTGACGCCAGTCATGGCGCAAGGGCTCAAGTCTGCTACTGTAAGTGCGACAGATTGTGGGTTTGATTTCCACTTGAGGAAACTAAATATTTATTTTCATTCCATCGCTCTACTAACGAGGTAAAGCACCGTGTTGAGTTCCGCAACTCAACACGCTATGCCTCCAGAATTCAACGGAAAGTGTCTTAATGGGAGCGGAGTGTCTTAACACTAGATTCCCAGGGTCCATTTGCCTACCCTGCTATGAACATATTAAAGCTTTTATTCCCTCGAGTGAGATTTGAATTATATTAAATGTCTAATTTAATCTATAAAATTAACTATGAACTTTAAAACAATCCCTTAATCACGTTCACGAATTAATATCGTACTTAAGCTGATACTAGAGAAATTGTAAATAGATTTATTAAGTGTTTGAACTTAGTTAAACTTCGTGTTTGTATTATAGGAAATAATGATTTGGTCAGCGTCTCACTGTATGTGTGAAGTTTATGGGTTTAAGGCAAAGCGGCATTGAGATCCGCCACTCAAGACGCAATCTCATTTAAAATTGAGTCGACGGGGAATGGGAATCTAAACACTTGTCCTGCTAATGAAATGATGTAGTGTAAAGTTTCTAACTTACATACAATTAAAAATGCTGTGTTAAGTTACGCTTTACAATGATCAATGCCTTTATTTGGGCGGTTAAATAAGACAACAATCTAAAAGTCTTCTAAGTTTTCTCAATTTTCCCTGGATTGTGGGAAATACGTAATATTATGGTTTAGTAGTGGTTTAAAATCTATTTTTATAAGCAGAAATCGTAGACCTTTAGAAGCAAACTATGATAAAATATTATATATTTTTCCTAATAAACATTTGGCCGTTTGCTCAGATCTCTCTGACTATCCGTCTACTGATAGGCTTTATCAGTATAGGTAAAATAAAAATAGAAATAAAAACAATGTTTCTGGAATGGAAGTTTCTAATACTGTCACATTTTTTTTAAAAATGCTTCAGAAATTTTCATATATTAGAAAACACTAGGAATAAATGAAATTAATATACGTGGAAATTCTACATTCGTTATGAATAAGGTAAACAAAAATTGCTTTGACTTTTAAGCATACATTCTAAGATTTTTACGCAGCATAAAATAAGACAAAACTCCACAATCAAAACTCACTGTCTTGAATTCAGAGAAAATGGGAAACGAAATGTCTGGATACAAAACTCTCATTGATTATGCCGCTAAAAACAAGATAAAGCATAAAGTAACAAAAATGCATACTTATTACAGAACGGAAAGTATTATAGTACTCTTCGTTCTCTTTTCCCGCATAAATTCCTACATATATCAATGAAAATTGTTCAATTAATTAAAACTGTTTCGCCTTACACGCGCGGTGTAAACGCCAGTCAGCCGATAGAGTTAGACCGAGGAGGACGTCTCTATATAATTTTATTCGATATAACTTCGTTATAAAGTGTTGTTCTAAACTTTCTGTCGAATGCTAGTGATGTGCCAGTGATAGTGATGTGCTTATGGAGTGATTTTGTGTTTGTATGACTTTGAAGGTATGTTTGTTGTGGATAGTTTATATATGTATGACATCACTAGAGTTAGGAAATTAATACCATAAATTCGTTTTTATTTGCAATTTAGTTATTAAATGTTTATATTTATATATTATACGTTCTATAGTCGTTTTTTGTTTCAGTTAAAAATTATGGTCATTAAAAAAACATTGAAACATTTTGGGCGGAAGACTTCAGTCAAATTATTTTTGTTATAAATGTGGGGTCTTAAATCTATGAAAAGTAAAATTCGAGATCCTTTTTTTTAATCTAGTCATTTAAATATGTATTATAATATGTTTTAATATTTTAAATTAAACATAGTTTTATACATGTTATTTTAAACAAGATTGGTAGTTTGAAGATTATTATATTATATTAAATATATATTTTTTAAAAGCAATGCCTTAACGCAATATGAATATTAATTATATCGTATTGATATTATCATAAAAATATGGAGTAATCCTCCATATTTATATATTCTTATAGTGAAATATATTTTTAAATGTTCTATACATATTAATATAAAAATGTGAAAAACTCTTGAAATATAACTTAATTTTTATTTTAGTTATAATAATAAAACAAATTGTTATGGGTTTATAAAAGTGTATTGTTTTTTATAGAATGTTGAGTCAAATAAATCTAAAGACATTTTGAGGCCAGTCGTGGCCTAGGAGCACAAGCGTGTGGCTATAAACAGTTGGAATTTTGACTCCCACTCGTTTTCTTTTTCTCGCTCTGGTTTCGAGGCAAAGCTCGGCGTTGAGTTCCGCAACTCAATCCACAATGTGGGATCAAATGTATTAACACTAGCTTCCTTCCCTCTGCCTATGCGGGATACAGCGTGAAATTGAAAAATAAAGAATTAAAAAAATATATATATATAAAAGTTATAAAATTAATTTTAAATGGACTATAGTTAAAATTATGTCATTTTTTACGTAATATATAGCTTTTAAAGCCCTTTAGCCCCTTTTAATAAATCCTTATTAATGTTCACCCACACTGTCCCCGTCCTGTCCCTCTACCTAAACATAAAATTCAAATTCAAATTCAAATTCAAAATATTCTTTATTCAAATAAACTCGTATAAG
>DVQK01000299.1:0-12554 GCA_018231685.1 Heliconius clysonymus
GCCTACCCTGCTGTGTGCGGGATACAGCGTGAAGCTAATAAATAAATAAATAAATTATCGAGATACCCCATCTCTATCGAGATGATAATTCATATTTTCTATGTTCAATTTATAATTATTATTTATATTATTTTACTATTGAAATACTAGATGATGGCTATATCTTATTTTGGCACGAAAACATATTATTTAAAAAAATAAATATATGTGTATTGCAAAATTTAGTTGCTTTGTTGAGATAGAAAACAGTAAAGGGACGTAATTTTTTGTCATATTATAGTTTTTTTGTTGTGTGTTGGATTTATTCATTTAGATTTTATTTAAAATTTTAATTTAATTGTAAATATTTTACACGTTTTGCACAAATATGGGACATTTAATTTGAAATTACGGCTAATAATATTTTTTTGGTAGGCCTTGTCATGCTTTAAAATAAATCGCTAATTTTATGAAGTAATATCAAAAATATATTTCTTTATATTTAAAAATAGAAAAAGCCTATGTAATTTTTTTAGTTAACTTATATTGTTATAAGTAACGTCAAATAATAATAACAACAAATTTACGTCTATCTTTAAAAATAAAAACTTGTGAATAATAAAATTAATAATATTAGGACGTATCTAAAATAAAACGCTCGTTCATAATTAATTCATAAACATTTATTTAAACAACCATAACTAAATTGCATTAACCTAACCGCGTAAGCTCGCTCGATCACACCCGCACATGATACTGATATGTTACCCACTTTGACGTTCACGCACTGGACGTCGACGGCTCGGGGGAGTTCTGGCCGGTGGTCTCCTCCGCGTGGCACCTCTTCCTGTGCTTGTGGACGAAATAGTACGATGGGAACTTGGAGCCGCAGGTCTTGCAGGGGTAGTAGTGTATCGTCGTGCGTGTTTGCGCCTTGCGGTGGCGGCACGGCCATTCCCGCTCCGGCGAGGGCTCCCGCCAGGCCACGTTGAGGACTCGGCTGAAGCGCACCGGGCCGTCGCACGAGGCTATGTCCAGTACTGTGTTGTTCGGACGCTGTGGTGTCTCGGGCTCGATGCGTTCCACGTCCAGCTCGCTCGATGTGGTGGACGAAGGCGATGGTGGCGGTGGGGATGCAGGGGGCGAAGGCGCTCTCGCCCGCCTCGGCACAGGTCGGTGAGCGCCGGGCGGCGGCGCCGGGCGCGCCACGCACGGACTCGGCCCCAGCCAGGCGCGGTACAGCGACAACATCCTAGCGCCGCCTCTCAAAGCCGACTGAGCGCGCGCCCGCCGACCCCGCTTTATATACACACCGTCTCCCTTAACTTTGCACCGAAAATGTTAAACGTCTTATGAATTTTAAACTCGCAATTAAAAATGGACGCGCCCGATAGAGGGTCCCCGTCTCACTATCTCATCACAGGAGTGGCCTATTCAATAACACACAAAACCACCAGCCTCCGATACTTTAATTCGAAATATTCGCTGGCACATTTCGAAAAAATGTAAATACGAGAGCTCGACAAAGCATTTGACAGTTTTTTTTATTTCGCGGATCTCGAGCCACGGCGCCGTATAAAATATTCCTCTCAGCATAATAACCGGCGAGTGTCTGTGAGTCGGCAAACACTTAATTCACTTAGCGGTGGTCCCCGGGGCCGGCGGACCTTGTTCAACACCGCCCCATTGAGAGTTAAACACCGAACGTAACTAGCATTCATAACTGTCTTTTGTTACCGGCTACTTGAGATTTTAGGGAAATTAGGCTCTTGTTGGAGAACGTGAAAGTTCTCCCCAGTCGAGGGGTATTGTGAAGGTGGAATATTATATGTCTGGTTAAGGTCTTTATAGACATCGTGAATTATATTGCAGCGAAATTCGTTAATATACATGAAAATGACGTTGAGGTCAAGTAGGTTTGAAAAGGCCACGGTTGTGGATTCGATTCTCATAGTAAAATGAATTATTTTCATTTTCTATGGTAATGAGGCGAAGTGCAGCGTTGATTTCCAAAGATTCGAAAGTTGGATGCTGTTTGGGGAATAGTGTCTGTACACTGGGTCCTCTGTTTAACTTTGCTATGTGTGAGACACGTCGTGGAGATATAAAAAATTAAAGTTTCATAAAAATAGCAATAATATTTGTGCTATATGTCATATACAATCTGAAAAGATTGAATCGTCAGTTAGTCAACAAAAGGAACGAACAATTGTCGTATAAAATCCAAGAGTTTCTCTCTACAATGACTACTTTATTATTCAAAGCTATTATTTCCCTAAGGTAGAGTTCTTTCTTTCATTTTTATTTATATTCAATTAATATATAAATAAAAGATGTCAAGGAGACTCTTTGTATTGGATTGTCAAATATAAATTTTATAATTATGTTAACAAATACGTATTTTCCTCTATTTTTTTTGTTTTCATATAATATCTTCCATGTTATTTATAGCTTTGATACATCTTCAGTCCAAGGAATCAATTCGGCTGTCAGTAATCGAATCATCATCAGCTCTTCTTTTCTACCAAAAAATAATAATGGCCAGTCAATATAATAGAAAACTCGGTTTGTTTTATACCATTTTTGGACAGTTCCATCACAAAATTAACATGTCCGACGGCTTAAACCCGTCACGCGTAATCCTGGCTCCACTGTCACGGCGTCCACGTTCACACGGAATACCAAATCAACCCTGTGGCACTTTAAAGGGGATATGTGCTGTTACTCTCCCGTATTGCTGACTTTTAAATGTGATTACAATTCAGATTATTTCTTTTGTATTAAGTTTGATTGTATTGTTTTTATATAATGTTAAGGTTTTAGCTTTTAGCTCCGCATGTAGAAACGGTTCAGGTGATGGAACATAACCTGTAGAATTGTAGATCGATAAATGGGCAATCTCACACTTAAGGATTATTCGTTTTGAACCTAGCTAGGTTGAAATATAAACATATTGAAGTTTTTTTAGCTTCACGCTATATACCGGTAGATGGAGTCTGGGAACCTAATATTGAGACACTCCGTTTTCTAGTGGAATTTCGTGTTGAGCGGCGGAATTTAAATGCTACACTTATCTTCGTTACCAGAGCGAGGAAATCATAATATAAACTATTTCATTTTATCGACTGAGAATCGAACCCACAACCTTTCGCGTCAACAGTCGCACACTTGTGCCTCTGCGCGCCACGACTGGCATCACTCGGTGTTTTATATCTCTAAGAAATAGATTTTTATATCTAAACCAGTTTTTTCAATAAAAATGTTAGTTCAACAAAATATTTCTATATTTTATTAAACACACATCAATGTTAAAACAGTATTCAAATCAATTCCAGTACCACAGCCCACCCCGATCTCGTTTAATCTACAAGATGTCTCCCCCGTGTTTGCTGACCAAATACAGTTGTTAGCTCGTTAAAATGTCACGCTCGGTATCACGGCAAACACGCGACACGCAATAGCGGAATCGTTTCTGGCGTGATATTTCACGTTGCGGGAGTGATTGCTTGCGATACTGATTCTGTTTATTTATATGGATGTTTGCTTGTTCGTTTGTGCAAAACTAGAATTTTTATGTTTTTTTTTTTCGCAAGGTTTACCATAGTATAAAAATATTTGTGTTTTTTCTTATATATGATTATAAATCTATAGGAGTTATAATATTTTACAATAATATTACAACATTGCCATAACATTTTCGGCGTTTAGTTCCGCCACTCAATATGCGTCAAAAATTTCGGCTCAAAGTGGTTAACGAAGTGTCTTAACATTAGGTTTCCTCCGCCTATCTACTGTGAGCGGGATATAGCGAGAAGCTTAATTATTATTTATTTTAAAATTTAAACAAGTAACTTAGTTTTAATCTGCGGGTACTTAATATAATTAATATTTGCCAAACAGTCCAAAGCGAGTCCCACGTTGGGCGCCACCGTTCCCACCGCTAATGAACGCCGAATTATGCTGAGTTTAATTACACAGAATAAATCGTGGAGTCGGATCCAATTAGTTCTTGTGCAAATATCAGTAATTGGTGTGTATTAATCGACAGTGCTCGGATTTAGCTGGAACGGCCTTTTGCCTGTGTTTGATGTATAAAAGATGATTTTGATATTTTTGTGTGGTTTAACTGGTTTATTTAAATGGTAATACTCTTTTATTTTTTGTAAATTATGTTTTTCCTCCTGCATCGTCCCCTGTGGTAAACTGGGAAATGATTTAGAGTTTTGTATGACACATGACATATTCATGGGGGCCGGGTAGTCCGTGCCCACCCAAAAGGCCGTAGGAATAAGTGGGTCCGGGTCGACACTGCCCATCTCAGAATAGGCGTATGCGTACCTTTATACTACCAAAAACTTGTTATGAAAAATATCATAAAACTTTCTCTAGAGTAATGTTTCTTTAGATAATATTTTCGTTTTCCTGGATTGGTTAGTCAAAAATTCAATTACTTTTGTTTGAATGGAAAGCTAAGAATGGTGTGATCCTTGATTACATTTCCTCTTCAAATATTAAAAAAATATATATTAGTAAACTTTAAAATGTAAGAGAAAAATTTAAAGAACAATTTAGATTTGAATAATTCATAAAAAACTAAACTCATAAAAACTAAATTCATAAAATTTATGAAAAAATATATTTAAACGTAGAATATTTTATTATAATAAATGTAACGATCCAAAAAAAAAATGAGTTACCCCCTAGATATTTCTCTAATTTACATAAAACTTTAAAACATTGAGAACAATCTTTTACTTAATGACAAAGATTACAAAATAAATATTAATAATAACATTAGCTTTATTAATAGATCTTTGTGTTTCACGATAATTGAAGCGCACAGTTTAGTTTGAAAGTGCAATTAGCACGTTTAATTATCCACAGAAACTGCATTTAACTGTTTGTTAGTTCTAAAACTCTTAGTTCAACTAACAGAACGGAAATAATAGCATTATTATGTAACATTTATATTTTGTATTATATATATTTAAAAATTTTTGGATGTCGATTGTAAACGTGACGGTTTTGGGTTCAATTTCCAATTGCGTGTTTCTTCGCTCTGGTAAGACAAAGCGCGGCGTTGAACTCCGCAACCCTGTTTTCTGCTATGCGCGAAAAAAAAAAAAAAAGTAGGGCTGCTTTATTTACAAAATTATAATGTTTTAATTCATAACGTTTTTTAATATTTAGTTGGAAACAAGCAGATAATTAATTAATTTCAACCCTTAACATTTTGTGAAGTAGTCAGATACCCTGGTATATGTAGCTAATCTATCTGTTTTTGACTTTACTATGAATTTGAAGACATTCCTTTTTACATCAAACGCAAACCTATCCAAAAACATCTAAACCTACTTTAAAATAGTATTGGAACCATTTGGATAAAACTTCACAACAACCGCTGCTATTAACATTTAATATTAATTTGTTCCAAATAAAGTTGGACCGATCAAGTGATAACAGTCAGTAGTTGTACAGAACGTTAAATAATGTATAGAGGATTATGAGACCGCCCCTAATCTGCTCCGCTTTGCAAATTGGCGCCCAACGTGGGCCTGAATATTGCATCCGTCTGATGCAACCTGATTTAGGAAACACTGTTCTGATCTAAACCTGAATGTTTAATTGAATAGAACTATACGGTTTTGATATCGGATTAATTGTATCATTTGTGGATTTAGCTGTAAAATGGTTTTTGTGTTTATTATGTGTATTTGGAGCTAATATTTGTTTGCTGGTTTAAAACTTGAAAATTAGTGACGTTTCGTTACACTGTTATAGAAATATATATAATCTGTTGATAATTAAGTTGATCCACATTAGATAAAATGGTTATTTGTTTTATTTTAGCGGTCACAGAAAGAACGAGCACGCCTTCCTCAATCGTGCCGCCATCTACGACAACTACCACTGTTACGACCAGTTCTTGTGCGGTGTGCTCAGCGACGGGAGCGACGCGCGCCGTGGCACCTTCCAGAGCTGCTCAATATGGCCTGGATCCTTCGATAGCCGGCGCCAGGGTCTGTGAAGCGTGCCACTGTAGGTGTGTCAGGGCGAGACGGAGCAGGTGTTCAGTGCCTTCGTGTGCAGGACCAAGGGCGAAGAGGCTTAGGCATCTACCGCCTCGTTGGCACGATCTGCCTATAGAATTGAAGACTCCTCTAATGGATGAGTTTCGTAAGTTACCTTTATTTTATTGTTTGTATTTAATAATTTGAAATGGTTTTCTTGTTTTGTCCTTATTGTATAGGCAAAAATATAACCTAACCGCGTCTTATACAATTCATCCTTCGCTCCGCAGAAATCCCAAGTGACCTCAGCAAGTGTTGCTTAACGTGTTTCAAGAGGATAACTCGACGGCTCGACACGATAGGGGAGGGGGGTTCCGCCCCCGAGCCCACCGAGGACGAGGCCGCAAGGTTCCGTACGCTATTACACGAACACGGCACCGCCTGGGAAAGAATGTCAACCGCGAGCGGAAGAACTCCTGCCAGCTTAAAAGCGTTTTACTTTACGTATAGGAGAAAACTTAAATTGGATTCGTTGTTAAGTGAGCGGCAGCCCTCTAGGGGCAGTGATACAGATGACAGTATACTCAGTTCGGGGGACACGGATACGGCAAGTGCGGACTCACCGAGACCGCCGCCTCTGCCTGGGCCAAGAACGGACGCCGTGGCCCCGAGGAGGCATCGGCGGGAAGAGTACGACTCCTCCGCCACGGAGACTGCTGATGAAGAGAATGATGCACCTAGTGCAAAGGTATGTTATAATTTTTTTTAACAGCTTTACGTTTTTTCTCGCATAGATGGATAGCCAAAAGACTGCATGTTGAGCGGTAAAACTCAGCGCCGCGCCTTGTCCGTTGGGCGAATAAATTAAAAAAAATTCTTCAATGGAAATAGAACAGACAACAATTGCAATGTAATTCTCAGATTTTTTCATTTGACATTTTTTTGCTAAATGTATATTTACAATACATTATCTCAACATCTGTGGTTCAGTTGTCAATAAACAAAATATTGGTCTCGTTTTTTACTGTTCATATCTATTTATTCCAGACTGTAGCCCCAACACCAATTCCCGTACCGTGTTCAACTCCCAGCGCCCCCAGTATAACATTGGGTACTATGGGGCCTGGGTCGGGCAGCATGGTCTCGGGACCGGGAAGCATGGGGTCGGGTTCAGGGTCGGGGTCGGGCGGCATGGGGTCGGGATCGGGGCCAACGACGCAGCTCACAGTGCGTGACGTGGTGCTCAATATGATTGAAGTTAGCTTATTGAAGAACGCGCGACCTCCCCCATTGCCGCAGATACAACATCAGCCTCCAAAGGTGAATTTTATTGTAAAATTTAGAAATATTTTATATTAATTTACGTTAAATCTACATGTTTTTAATAATATTTTCCACACCCGGTCAAAATAAATTTTGTCTTCACAATGATTTCATAAATTATTTGCTTTTAAATTTATAATTTATCGCTACAGACATGTGGTCCGCAACTTTTCTCTATTATTCTAATTATTATTATTCCTAAGATAACGACAAATTTCTCGTAGATTTTTTTCTGTATAAAAAAATAATTTCGCTTTAATAACTATTATAATTAATTATAATATTTCACAATATTTTGTTTATTCATTATTTTTACTATATTTTATATAAAGTGGATTTTTACGGGTACTTAAGTGCCTATTATAGATAGATATTATAGTTCTAATTTGCTGTATAATTTACCACATAATATGAAAAATTTACAGGTATCAACACATGAATCGCTAGCAACACTCACAGTAGTAAGCGGGCCAGGACATGCCAACTCACCCCACTCTCCGCGTTCCCCACATCGAGGAGCCACTATAACACCGATCCCGCCAGACAAGGACGTCATGTTATTACATATAGAGCCTCGTCCCGCCCAACATGGTGGACATTCCGCCCAACATGGTGGACATTCCGCCCAACACGGTGGTCACTCCGCCCAACATAGTGGACATCCCGCCCAACATTCTGCTGAACCTCTTTTGGACCTGAGTGTCAAACGGCCAAGACATGATGTGCCTAAGCCTGTGAGTATTTTTTTGATTTATACTTTAATAATAAAGAATATTATATTCTTAAACCTAAATATGTAGTTGTGAAATTTGTCACATTATAGATTTTTTAATTTTTTTTTGTGACACACTGTCACTGCTGTTACTTTAATATGTTTCATATGAAACTAACTTTCAATATATCTAACAAAACAAACTATAAATCACTAACAAAATATTTTTTTTACAGCAACACCGCAACGCCGAATACGCTTTCTACCGTACACAATCAGAACGGGAATCCCCGACTAATACGAAACCCAAACCTGTTGCTTCCCCTCGACCCGCCATCAAACTGCCCAACCCCAAGGGGTCCATAACACTAGGAACCCCAGTCGAGACCAGATTTGAGAGGATCCCATCTGATACTAAAACTGGGTCCATAACTGCGGGTACCCCAGTCCATGGGCCCCATCATCTGCCGGAGAAGAGGAATTTGGATTATCATAGACGGAGAAGTCCAGGAGGCGCGTATTATGGGACCAGCAATCAGCCCAGACCGCAGTCACCGTCGTCGTATTCTACGGTAATTTTAGTTTTTATCAATTTTGATTCTCAATTAAAGGTGATTTTGTAAATGTAAAGCTTATCAAAATAAATTAAAATATTTCTCATCTGTTTACATTTTATATATATATTTATTAGTGTTAATTTTGAAAATAAAAAAAAATATTTCTTAATTAAAAAAAATATATATTTCTTTTTATTTTTCTTTATGAATTTCTCACTCTCTCAATTTAAAAAAACATTTGCTTATGACTGTTAAAGATAATGATTAATTAATGAATAATAACTAATTATTATTTACTCCAATCCCAGGCAACGGCAGCAGTATCCCGAGGCCCGTACACCGGCTTAGAACGGAGACAGATCATGCTCACCGACTTCATCACCTCTCAACAAATGCACGGGAACACGCGGCGGGAACGGGAACATCCCCAACACCCCCAGCATCCACAGCACCCGCAACACCCACAACACCCCCAACACCCCCAGATAAGGAGGGACAGGGATACAGTGTCAGTGATACAGAGACATAATACGCACGCGTATTCACATCAACATCCGCCTCCAGGTGAGTTCATATTTTTTGTGTTTTTTTTTTAGTTTCACGCTGTATCTCGCAGGTAGCAAAAAATATTCTGCCTATGCAGAAAATATTTTTTTTTATTTTTGAATCTTTATGATGTTTATGTGTTCGATACACATTCAGGTGAATGAATTATTTATTATTTTCATTTCCACGTTTTCGTGGCGTTGGGTTCCTACTCTTAACACGCATTAATTTGAACAATGAGCGGCTAGGGGAAAATGGAGCCCTCTACCCTAACAAAAAATTGTAAAATACTTATTTAGAAAGTAATCTCTCACTAAGTGTGGAATAACACTTTAAAAATGTTTAAAAAAAATTGTAATATTCTTCTCTTCTCAATTCTTTGATAAGAATTTGACTAAACGAATTCATTTAGTGAAATGTTAAGTAGTATCGATTTTTTTTATTCTATACATTATTGAGCAGAGAATAAAATAGATTTTTTTATTAATATGTAAAATACAAACTGGTTTCCTAAATATTTTTTACCTCCACAGGTCACGAAGCATTTACCTCCTTAGTAAATGCAGCGTCAGCGGCCCCCGCACTGCCAGTACCGCGAGCCAGGGACGAGCCCGCCGACCACCACCACCACAACATGCACGAGATCAAGTGAGTATAGTCAAAGTTAGAGTCAAATATTTTCGACGTCAAAAAATCAAGTTAAAATCAAAATCAAAAAAATTCGAAGTCAAATAATTTTATTTATAGTAATAAGTTACATGCTTCAATTTTTGAACGAAAACTTTTTGTTTCGTGGAGAACCGATAGAGAGTACAGAGGATTCCCTGAGATTATTAGGGGAAATGGAACACACGATATGCAACCAAAATTGTGACATTATAACTAAGTTATATAATATATTGAATCTTTTACATTATCAACTGAGAGACAGGCAGACAACGCACGGCCGGAACATTTGCAAGTGTTCTTTCTGTAATTGCTTTGTTGCCTTAGGATGTCTTTAAAATAAAAGACATCTCGATTTTTTTACGAGAATAGAAAAAACAAGGATATAGTGCACGCAAACGAAATTAATAAAATAATAATAATAATAAACAATATTTTTTTTTCAAAACAGGGGTTCTCGAGAGTTTGCTCTATCTCAAAAGTACGCGCAATACACAAGCAACGACAGACGCGCGCCCTCACAGCAACCGAGAGACGGGTAAGATATTCTTGTAGATTTTTAATCGAATTTATCTTAAATCTGTTATAATTTTTTGTCATTAGAAAACATAAAAAATATATCTAAAATTTTTTTTATTAATATTCCAGAATGCACAGAGAACGCTTCACAGTACCAATGGCGGAACGTCACTACGTCATAGAGCCACGACCTCTGCATATGCAGCATCAACAGCACCAGCAACACCAGCAACATCAACAACATCAACAGCATCAACAACATCAACAGCATCAGCAGCATCAGCAGCATCAGCAACATCAGCAACACCAGCAGCATCAGCAGCATCAGCAACATCAGCAGATGATTGAACGGCATAATATGCAGCATGGACAGGTTGGTGTTGTATATTGAGTCACTTATTATATTCATGTTGCTTTTCTATCATTTCACTGTCATATTACTACAATGTTATTAGTTTATGTCTATCATATGAGCTTATGTTCTTGATATGCTTTTTTTTATTAGACAGAGAACTTTTAAAAATTAATTATTAGAAATATGAATTATCTATTAATTAGACAATAAAATATTAAATATTATGATTAAAATTGTATTACTATAAATTTCTTTTCAGCAAAACGAGGATCGTCGTTCGGCTGGCAGTGTAGGTAGTGTGGGCAGTGTGGGAGTGTCCACCGCCTACAGTCCCGCTGGGAAGCGAACATTGCATACTATCGATAGGAAAGATGGGTAGGTTTCATTAGTTTTGTATATTAATTTTAATTTTATTATTTTAGGGCCACGTTGTATCCCACATATAGCAGGGTAGGCGGAAGAAACCTAGTTGTTAGACACCTCAAATTTCGAAACTCACCGTCGGTTGTCGTCTTATTACTAGAACGAAAAAGTGATTCAGTCAATCGTCCGAGTGGGAATTGAACCCATAACTGTCGTGTTTACAGTAACAGGCCGTGCCGTTGCGATACGATGGCCTGAATTAGTTTTTTATGTCCTTAAATAACAGTGATCAATTATATTAAGAAATAGAAATAAAATTATATTAAGAAACAGCATAAAAGCATGTATTGTTTTATCATTTAAGCCAATGTCATATTTTTTTCATCAATATTTTAAAAAAGGAATTCTAAACCCTTGACCCTTAATAATAGGTATACCAAATTACATAATGATTAAAGACTTTTTATACATCTTTATGCTCATCTGCTCGGTCACACCTCTAAAACTACATACTATATTGTAAACTTTTTCTTCCACAGACGACCACCAGTGAGCGTAGCGACATCAGTAGGAACCATATCCATGTCAAATACTCCAGTAGTCGGGCCGCCCTCGGGGGCTGTCCCCGTGCCTGGAGGTGGTGTCCCGCCAACGGGGGCGGAACGGGCACGGCCTGGTGACAGCAGTAAACTGACAGCCGCCTCGTTGATTAATGCGATAATAACACATCAGATCAATCAGACGTGTGATCAAAGATTTCCACCTGTGAGTGTATTGTGCAATTTACTTATTTTTGAGATTTGGTTTTTTTAGTTGAGTTGTTTCGTTCAGTAATTTGGTTCATTCATTATAATTGTTAGTCGTTTGATCGATTTTGTTTAGATCTAATATTATTTTTTATTAGATATTTAGTTCACTTGTTCCATTCAATAATTTGGTTCATTCATCATAATTGTTAGTCGTTGGAACTTTGAGTTTGTAAATGACTTTGGTTTAATTTTTTTTATCGTTAAATATTGTTCACTCTTTACATCATTTATACTGTTGTACACATTTAAAGTTTAGATTAATCATTATTTATTATTATATATTTACATACATACTTTATTTTTTATAACGTAGCAAAGTAACTAACAATATTAATATTACATTTTCAGATCATTCGAGAAGGTGAGCCCGTCCAACAGCAACCTGACCGCGTGATTACCATCGATCACGCACGAGACCGGGAACGTGAGGCGGAACGGGACCGAGAACGGGAACGGGAGCGTGAAAGGGAACGGGAAAGAGATGACAATATGACGCATAAAACCAGCATCAAACTTGGGGAGTTGGCGTCAAAGATTATTGTTAGGGACTTCAACAGTCCGAATACTAATTCATTGATGCATCATAAGTGAGTTTTTTATTTTTGTTTTTGATTTTGACATATTGTTTTAATGGTCCAATAAGGAACAATTGATACATACAAATCAAATCAAATCAGCTTCACGCTGTATCCCGCACACAGCAGGGTAGGCAGA
>DVQK01000300.1:0-12538 GCA_018231685.1 Heliconius clysonymus
TCCCTCTGCCTACCCTGCTGTGTGCGGGATAAAGCGTGAAGCTAAAAAAAAAAAATACTGTAAAATAAGAGTAGATACGGCATTTAACACTACAATTACAAATTGTTCATATAGAAAATGATCTCCAGATATACTATTGTCAAGATAATTATTTGAAAAATGAAATAAAATATGTTTTCGTTACTTCCGATCTCATATTATAAGACTAAAAAAAATCAGCTTCACGCTGTATCCCGCATACAGCAGGGTAGGCAGAGTTCCCCACTTTCTGCCGCAAAACTGCAAAACTCATAATAGAAATATTATGGGACTAATAATAGAAATAATATAACACATATGTATTATTAGAAAATGTAAAACGAAAATACTTAATTAGGCAAAAATTTCGAAAAATTTATTGGATACTACTATGAATAAAAACGAATAACGAGTATTTGCGTTTATACGATTCATATTATACATATTTTATACTTTTGCGGTGCTTGATTGACCTGTATAATAGAGTTGAATTACATTTAAACGAAATTTCATATTGTTCATATAGACTTAATTCATAATTCTAGCTATATTCACGCCGAAGGATTCTGTCATTAATCAAGAGAACTTGTTAACTCAAAAAAAAAAAATGAAAAAAAAAAACGCGTATCCCTATTCCAGTAGTGTCAAATTCAAAGCGCATTATTAACACGTCGGACGCAGCACGTCGTATCTCGCGCACGTGAAACTCATAACATTCATAAAATGATTACGTGAGAAGAACTAAGTGTACCCTCGTCTGGCTTTCCGAGTGAAGCCGCGTATTGCTATGTCGCTTTCTAAGTGTACAGTTAGGACCTATTTAGTTGACTTGTTGATAATTTTTTTTGTATAAAATAAGTTTTTTTATTGAATTAGAATGGTGGAAAGCGGGAAACGGAAGTGACTGAATGGGAACAGAGTGTCTTGACACTAGAATCCCAGATTCTACTTATCTATCATGATTCTACGGGGTACGGCGTGAACCTAAAAAAATACATAAATGATGATTCATTGGATTATTCGATTAATCTGACTGACAGCTTTCTCTTCAATATGTTTTAAGCTATCTTTTTTATTTTCCTTAAATTATATTTTTAAAATATTTTTAAAATTTATATTTTTATGCAATTCATTTTCAAATAACTAAAAGATTTAAACAAAGGCATTTTGGACTTTAATTTTTAATACGGAACGTACGAAGTATAAAGAGTGTGACCTAGTTGAGAATTATGGTTTAGAATTTTCTTATAATTAAAAAGAAAAAAAAAACACATGAAATGAATTCTCGCTTATTCAAAAATATTATAATCGTTTGTTTTTTTATAAAATTCATTATTTATTTGTACAATCCTAAGTATAATTTATATAATAGCCATATAGTACTTTATAACTAAGTACATTTCGTCAATAATAATATGTTGAAAATTCGACGACAGACAACATAAATTCTCTGCTTTATTATAAACATGATGCTCATTTTACTATAGTTTAGCTGTAATTAAAACGATATGTCGACAGGACAAACATTAATAGCCACAACAAATAATCAGCCATCAATGGCAGTCCAAAATTTATGGATAATTTTAAAATTAATTTAATTATCACATTGCAAAATAGTATAAAGATAGTAAAAAAAAATTAACTCCACACAAAGAACTCAGATAATAAAAATAATATGTATACACCTTTATAGATAACAGTATCTTGCTTGGCTTACGAGCGGCAATTACGAAAGAATTACGTAACTCTTTAGTTTCCGTTCCAATATGTAAATACACAGACACACAAACAAATTCCGACTCATTAACGTGTAAATTATTTTGATCCTTTTATCTCTTCCGTTTTTACATCGCTATTTTCGTACAATTTTGTTAAAACTATTTCGATAACGCTATATATGGTGGAGTGGTAAATGCATCTTTTACCGTGCATATGCGGTTAATTCAAAGTTAATAGGGTGGTAATGCGCTTTTTATGTTAATTAAGTAATTAAACGGTGACGTTAATAATAATACAATAGAGCCTACTAATTAGCTGAATTCGATGTAAATCATGCTTTGGTTGAATTAATAAGGGATTAAAATGTAATTATTTAATTAACATACGTATGTTTCAGTACGCAGATTAAAGAATTAAAGTCGTTCTAAATGAATATTTGAAAGCCATAGATATATTGATTGATAAATATTCTTTTTTTCAGCTTCACGTTGTATCACGCTCATAGCAGAAAACATACAATTAAAAGTAATATTCCTAGCTATACACACAGTATAGTATTATATTTTATATTTTAAATGAAGATAAATAACATTCATTTTATAGTTTATCATTCCCCTGAGTGGAAATAGAATCTACTACGATCGCGTTTACAGTCAGATGGTCTCCAATTGCGGCAAGACTCGACGGCTTCCAATTTATCATGATTTTATTAAAGTTTGTTTAAGTTTAAAAAAAAAACTTAGAACAAGCTAACTCCGACTCAGTCTAAAACCCAAAAGGTATTTACAATGCAAACATCGACGCCAGACTCCTTTGTTCCTACCCTCATTTGGCTGCAAGACCCTTTAGCCATCTACCCCATTAAGCAAAAAATTAAAAAAATATAAAAAAGTAAATTAAAAGCCGAGACTAGAGTCCGGGCTATTTAGGCGTATATAAAAGTGTTTAATTAAACTGTTGTTATTGATGGGGTCGCCACTAGGTGGCGTTTAATCAACAACTCGCCATTCTCCATGTTTTTCTTCTATTTTTCCTTCATTGTGATACTGAGATAGTGAATGCTTATAATGCTGGGCTTTAATCACGATCTAAGGATAACTCGTATTTGCCGGAGTATTTGTAAATAGTATACTCGCTTCATTATTTTCTAAATTGTTTTGGTTTGATTAGAATAATTATTCTTTAAAAAATATAATAAAACTGTAAAAGGGATCAATTCTATGTACTGAATAATAAATAATAAATAAAAAAATCTAAGCTTACGCGAGTAGCAGGAGTAAAAAAAAAGAGTTTTGAAAAAACTATTTTGCTATATAGATATTTGTTCTCAGCTATAATCTATTTTGAAGTTTCGAATATCTGTTGTGGTGCCCTAGCAGTAGATCTTATCTGTAAGAAATATATTATGGTGCCTTAGAAAAATTCTTACTCTTAGTATGCAAAACTTAAAAGGCTTTGTAAGAGGCGCCAGTTTTAATACCGTTACAATATTTTTTTATACGTTGTCTAAGAAAATAATTTTCTTTCAGTTTGCTACAAATACTACAAAATTGTGAAAAGCTTTTTATTTAATTAATAAATATCACTTGCGTGATCACATGTATAAATTTGTTATTAAATGTGTGGATGTGCGCTATATATGTGTAGATGTGTGATTGTGTTTATCTACTAAAAATTACCATAACATTTTTTTCATTATATAGATAAAAGACGAAGATGAAGACTACACACCGAAACCATATTAGTTTTTAATTACGAAGACGGGGGAATCATACTAACTTGTAAATCATACTTACTTGGAGTATCTAATAGAGTATTGAAATACTTACCACAGTACAACCTAAACCTGTGGTAAGTATTTCAATACTCTATTAGAATCATATTTTTCGTTATTTATGGAGTAAAACTTGAGTGCATAGCTCAATGTGTATATTAAACACATTATATTTCAATGTTTAAACATAAAAAATCGGTCTGAGTGCAAACACTCAAAATAATTATCATTCAACAAAAAATAATCAAATTATTGAAATTTTCGTTAAAACCTAATTTCTTCGCCGAAATTCATTAAAAAGCTAAAGCGCCATTTCAAAATGACTGTAGTTGCACAAGAATGTAATTGAAATGTCAGCATTAATTTGTAACTTTGTTTTAAGACAGCGCCTTAAACCGAGCGTTAGTAAGAATGCAATTCCATTAATTTAAATTATTTTGCGGGCTGATGTAATTTGTTGGAGATTTCACTTTAATTTGCACCTCTACTATTTTGTACTGGCATACTTGGAAACATTATTTTATTAATAAAATGGCTTTACAAATAGGTGCGTCGTGAGCCAAGTTGCTAAGAAAGCGACTGGTAGTTTTACGAGTGATTTGAGTATTTAATTGTTCTCGTCGTTGTTATGTTTAAAAAAAAGCTCTAAACTATTATCAAAGTATAAATTTGTATTTCTATATATAGGCCGTCGTGGCGCAGGGACGCACCGTAAACGTGATAGTTGTGAGTTCGGTTTGCCGTCGGGGAAAGAATATTAAATATTTTTATTTCTTCGCATTGCGCGCGCGCTGAACGCACTCAACGCACAATACCTCCAGAATTCGGCAGAATGTGAGGAACTTTGGAAGTATCTGGATAGAAACGGAATGTCTTAACACTAGGTTCCGTTTGCCTACGGTGCTTTGTTCGGGATACATAGTGAAGCTAAAAAGTTTAAATTAAAGAACTTCAATATCTTAATTTCGAACATTCTAATTTAATACGATCTAAATTCTTAATTTGATAACCATTACTTAAAAGCGTTCACCTTAATTTACAAATAATTACATAACAGTTCGTGTAAAAAAAAAATATAGATAAAGGGTAAAATATTTCTACTAAATCGTCAAACAACACGAAAATGTATGTAGATATTATATTGAGAACATCACGATTATTTATGAACGTTCCTGCTCAGTAATTGGTAGGTATTAAAAATGGACACACATCCACTTTTGTGAGCTTTCACAAATGGATTTCATTTATTTGAAACGGAAAATAAACGGGATACTAACAGAAATGCTATATTAACGAGTAATTTGAAATGACATTAAGTGCATGTTGTTGCTGCTGTCGGATGATTTGGAAAATAAAGAAAAATATCTTAAGCTATATTGTGTATAGAAATAATTTTTATAAGTATTCTACTAATTTATATTAGAGGTCGTCGTGGCGACGGGTCAAACTCAAGCGTAATCTAAATGCTACAGTTGTAAATTCGATTCCCACACGTGGTAGCTCAGGGAATTTTTTAGACAACTTATGCCAAACAAAATATATAATGTTATTTTTTGCGCTATATTAAGATTTAGTGTATAAGTAAAAATAAAAGCTTTAAGGAAAAAAAATTACTACAAGACCTGGATGAGGGCGAAGAAGTCCGTATATAATATATAAAAGACCACCTAAACTATAAGAAATGGATATGGAGCTCTATCTGTTCCTAGTTTAAAAATACGTATAATGTATAACTTTATTGTGTCGCTTCTATTACCAGCACGATGTTTATTAGCGATTTCTTTGTACAATTATTTATAATTCTTACAATTTTGGTAAGGCCAAAACGGCACAATGCCTGTAAACGGCGTGAATCCCTGCTCTGACGGGGCAAAGCGCGGTGTTAAGTTTCGCTACTTAACTTTATCTGCTTATCCTGATATGTACATAATAAAGCGAGGAAAAAAGAACATAATTGTAATGTAATTACTAAAAATGTGTTATATATATATACATTTTTGTGTCTCATAAAAAGTATCATACAAAATATAATAAACTAACTAAAAAAATCATCCGCCACAAGGAATTTTAGCTAGGATATTTTTTTCGCGGTTATCATTTCAAAAAATTTTCATAAATCTCAACAGTTCAAATTCGGAACACCAGTTTAAAACCGGTGCCAGCTGTCAGGCGAGACGTGGTCGGTTCCGGTTCGTCATTTATTTTGTTTAATATAACTTTGCTTTATGGTAAAGTACTTGTTGGCTGAATAAATATACACTTTTGTATTTTTTATGCAATTTTCGTCTCCAGGATAGATTAATGAACTTTTTTAGATATAATAAAAATTTTACATCTTTTATTGTATGCTATTGTGTAACCTATTTATACACTATATAATTTACTAGTACGTATATTTATTTTATTTTCTTAAAGACAAAAGCACAATGCTCACGTGCTAAAGGATGCGGTGCTGGTTATGTTACTTATCTATTGCTTATAATTTTTAAAATCGGCTTTTTATATATACCTATGTATATAGTAATATTTCTTTTTCCGACTACTTACACGCAAAAGTTGTGAAGTTGGTTCAATCTTTAAATTAATAATAGTAAATAATACATTGGTTTCCTCTTTTTTTTAGACAAATGTAACAGTAGGTATCGCCGTATTATAAGCATTATTAGTTACTTTTTAAATAAACTATATATAAGGAATACAGTGACTTGCCACTACGTACCCATAATCCTATCTCACATTTTTTTTAAGAAATCTTTAAATATAAAAAAGTACATTCAAGTATATTCTTTTAAATACTAATAGTAAAGATAATATAATATCTCGCTGCAGTTATAAATGTGGTTTCAACATTAAACTGGGCTGCGGCGTCTGTTCCGACATTAATTTTGTAATTAAGTGAACGATTTAATCGAATGTTTAATTCGTTTGTGGCTGTCCGACGTGTCTGATTGTTGTTCTTATTTTCTTTTTAATGTAAATTTTAATCTATTATTTTACCATTCGTTTATTCCACCGAAAATAAACTACATTCAAAAAACTCTGTTAAAAAAGGTACGATGGAAGTATGTTTTGAGGAGGTCGTCATCTGCAGAGAATACTTGCTGCTAACACTATCATTTTTTTTATATGTAATTGAATACCATAAAAATACCAAAACATATGAGAAAAATGCAGTAAACAACTTAAATAGTACTTAATACAACAAATCAGTTTTAAATGTCAACAAAAATAACAAATAACAATCATCCAAAATGTTACCACACGTGAACGAGAAATCGAATGTGTACTATAAACAGCATTAAAAATAATAGTTCAAGAGATGCAAATACTTCACATTTCACAATCAAACATCAATTTCATTTTACTTATTATTGGACATTGCTATTCAAATATCAACCATATTTACTATTAAAATTTGACTTTTCGATTAAATTTTGATTGTCGATGTACAGTTTTAATAACTTAACGTTTATACTCACATTTGGGACGAAGTAATTGCTGTAATAACAGAAATCATAATATGCCGAATATGTAGAGATGTTGACCGTTGTGTTGGAAAATGTCATCGCATTTTCCTCTTTATTTATAGCTGTATAGAGTATATTTCTCTATAAATGTTTCCATATATGGTACAAACCTGTCAATAATAGCGTTGGCCTTTGCTCTGAGCGGTGTCGAAAACATATTTACGTGTTTAATAATATAATTATCTCGTAAGTCGTGTATCAGATGATGCGTAATTTTATGAGTTTATTCGCGCCATGGGAATGTTATGGCGAACTAATAATCATAAATAATATAGTTGATAGTGCAGTGGAGAAAGTGCGAAGAGTTTTTCGTGTTGAACGTACATTAATTTTAGATCATGTCGATTTCGTTCTAAATATTTTGTTATTGTATCTATATTTTAATTAATTTTAATTAGAATAATGTTTTACAATATAATATGATTATTTTCCACACTTTGCAAATAAGATAAAAAAAAAGCAATAAACTTTTATTTGAACTCGCGGCTTCGTCGGCTTGCTGCATTACTTTGAGTTTTCAATATAATATAAATTTGAAAATAATATGTATTTCTAAATTAAAAAGTAAAATTTCAGCCAATTCAGTAAAACATTAATAATTTTGTCGAACAACATTCTTTAAATTAAAGTTTTACTTTTTTATTTATAAACCGATTGAAATAAAACAAACACTAAATATTAAGGGAAGCCTACAAAAATACAAAACATAGTGAAAACTGCAATTAAAATTGAACGTATGGCTTAGTTGGTCAAAATGATTGGACGGTTCCCAAAAAGACGCGGGTTCAAATTGCGCTACGTTCAAATTTTTATATGTTTTTTAACAAGTATTGCAATGAAAACTGCATATTATTTTTATTTATTACTTAAAGGCTATTTTATTACGTACATAAATACCTAACATACACAACGAAACAGCCTAAAGCTGAGCACGTCTAGTGTTACGGTATATAGCGACAATAATTTAACGTCAGTGGCACTTGCATTGAAACCGCACTACAATTTAAGACCTATGCAATAAGACCGCATTGTCTGCCATATCGTGTTACTTGTGTTACGCTCATAGCTTAGATTATGTTTTAATTTATATTTTTTTTATTATTCTGTAATATTTTTTTAATTTATTGTTTTTTGTTTTAGCTTCACGGTGTTTCCCGCATGTAGCAGCGGGTTAGAGAAAGACAACTTGTTAAGACAAAATCATTCCGCATAGCCTACTCAATTTTTGAGACATTGCATTTTGATAGTAGAACTCAACACCACAAATTTACTTCCTCGACTGGAACCGGAAACCAAAAACATCTCGATTACAGTTAGAAGCTATACCACTGAGCCACGACGATTGTTTTTAAATGTAGGTTAAAAACAAGACATGCAATAAAAAAAACATTCTGAGTAAATATATTGTTTTATTCGCCCCACACTGTACACGTTAAACGGAATAATAAATTTTGTCAAGAAATATAACAATTGCTAGACCATTTTAACTTTTAACCGGAGCTTAAATCTTTCAAGACCGAATGCCTTATTCACCAGTGAGCTTGATGAAATGGTACACCAGCCAAGCGAACCGTGTGGAGATGGTTCCATAAAAAACTCATAAAACTTTAACACAGGAAAATCAAGGGGTTTCGAATCTAAGAAGTTTCGTTACTAAAATTTATATTCTGTGGATTTTAAGGCTGTGTATAAACGTGGGTAGTACTTATGTGCATTATTTAGTTTTGTAGTAAGTTTAATTTAGCATACTTTGAGTTGAATCTATGTAAAGTGATATGATTTTTTTAACTATTTCATCAATTTGGAGATTTCGGCGGAAAGTGGAGACCGGAAATGTTTTAATAAATGCAGAGTGTCTTAACACTAGGCTCCTAGTTTCCCCCTGCCTAATATATTATATGTGTGAAGCTAAAAAAAATCCAAAATTCGGACTGTTTTTGAAGTCAGTTGTGGCGCAGAGGCATAAGTGTGTGACTGTAAGCATGACAGGTTGCGAGTTCCGCCATCCAACACGCAATGCCTCCAGAAGTCGGTGGAAAGTGGGGAATTAGGTGTCTTAACGCTAAGTTCCCTCTGCCTACCTATCCTACTATCTGTGGGATACAGAGCGAAACTGAAAAATAAGGACTTTAGAGGCTTTCGTGGCAAAGTGAACTAGCCTCATACTATAAACGCGATGGCCAAGGTTCTTCACTCAGGGAAATTCATTATATTAATTTTTCGTCATGTACTCGTTTAAGCATCACGTTGAGTTCTCCACCCAACAAACTATTGCCACGTATAATGGAGACACAAGCAAAGCAAGGTGTCTCGATGTTTAGTTATTTGCTCATCCTACCAAACTCCAACTATTATTAGTGATTAACATCTTTCATAACACGAAACGAAAGAAAGTTTAATTTTTCGTCTGAAGAAATCGGTACAATTAAGAGCAATCGCCTAAACGATTAATTAATTAAGCCAATAAAGATATCTACGACTGTTTCAATTAAACATATCGTCAAGACATACAATTGAAATTACGTCATATTTCGTATTGTAAATAACTCTATGTACAAATTGTACCCTTCTGACAATGTGTCTTATTGATTACTAAAGCAAATATTGTGGGTTTTATTCCCATTTAATAGATAAATGCATTTTAAACATACATTATTTTGCCTGACTGTCAATTTACTTATTATACTTAAGTTAACACTTATTCATAGCAGTAAAATAAATACAAACTCTACAGTCCCAGCAACCCTCTTATGACTCAATCACTATCATCGACCTCTTAATCCACATTTCGTGCCTCTTCGACGACCTTCCGCTAGTATTACGCTTTAGATATTTATATATAAATATTCTTAAAATTTATATACGTTTATTAGTTCCCTAGACTGGTCATTAAAAATATAATTTGCTCGTAATCTGAATTCGGTATCAGATCTGTCAAAATCTTTTACTATAGGTATATTCATAGGTTTCACATAGCAACGCCTTTGCAGATTGCAGTTCAAAACTTATATTTGTGATGAAAAATCCCATTACTACAAAATTATAAATTTATTTTTACGAGACTTTTTTTAAGAAACGTATAAAAATTTGAACGTACGAACGAACGGGATTTGACTCCGCGCCTCTTGGAAGTCGTCCAAACACTCTGATTTTCGTATTTTTACAGTGATATTTGCTCTATATAGTGAACTATCACTGTAATTGAAAATGTTGGTGCTTGTGTTGGACGCAAATCATTAGCAAAACGCTAAGCATGTCACACAGATGTTATTGTCTCATTACGTTTATAATAATTAATCATTTTAAATTTAATTAGAACATTGTTACTTGTATAGAATAGCGTGGGTTAATATATTTGAATTTGAAACATATAAATTATTTTGTATAAGCAGTAACTTTAATTTAGTAACCAAATTTTAGTTTTTTAGTAGCTAAATTTATAGAAAACTGGTATTTGATCTATTTGATATTAACTCCATAGGAAGTATAAGGAAGTATTTAGAGACAAATACCACTAAAACAAGAAAAAACGAGATTTTACATTTTATAGTCCACCCAAACGAAATGGTTGGCTATAACCTCGAACATAATAAAACAAGGATACATATCCAACTAAACATTTCTCTGATAAAAAATAGGGCATAGGGTAAAATGCTTCAATTTCTAAAACAGCCCTAAAGCAGTATACGCCAAAATATCCATCATAGAGATAAACGGCTATATCGTTGAATCAGTAATAATCACCTTTAGATAAATCCTCCTCATGTTAGTGCGATGCGAAAAACTTTCGCTTCACAAGATAGTCATTAGGTACCCTCATAATATACGATAGCTGGTTCGACGCGCTCTTCAATCTAACCATAACTCTACAGTACGGTGGACGAGTCGTGGCCGCCATATAGTTAGACTTTCTAAACTTCTACACATTGTTTATTCTGGGTGAAAATAGTCAAAAGTAAGGAAGATTGTAAAATCGATCTGGGCAGCTATCTACAGCCAACTTCAGGGCGGCCACGACTTGTCAACCGTACTGTACACGTAAGAGGATTGCCTCTATAAGGATATCGCAACAAATTGACTGTAATTTTGTTTTTTCTTCTCACGAGCACAAATCTGAATAGATCTCAAAGTAACCGTAGGATCGCGGTTAGATCTCACGAACGCGAGAAAATTGCTTATGTGAATCCATTTGGCTAGTATGCTCTTTCGCGCTAGCTCAGTCGTTCGATATGGGACTTTTATGACTGTGAACCGTGTTGATAGCTATATTAGAATTTTATACTTATATTTCAAAGTATTAGAAAATTAGAAATATTAAATCTACTTTGCGTTAGGTTGGCTTATTTTTGTAATCTCGTTTTCAATTGTAGGTGATGATTATAGTAATGTCCAAAAGTCTTATTGAAAGTTTTACGCCAATAGGTCTATAAATATTTAATATTTGATCATATTTACTTAGTGAACTTAGTGTAAAAGAGTAACTTTAAAAATAATACATATGTGTATAAAGGAGTTTTTTTAGCTTCACGCTGTATCCCTCATAGCGCAGTATGCAGAGGGCACCTGGAAACCTAGGGTTAAGACACTTTGTTCTCATTATGTTAATACTTTCATTTTTACTTACCGTGCGCTTTGCCTCGTTACGAGTGGCAAACGCACAATGCCCCAGACATTCGGCGGAGAGTAGAAAACGGAGTGTCTTAACATTAGGTTCCCAGTTTCCAGCTACAGCGTGAAGCTAAAAAAATAAGACGTTCACGAATACGCTCACGAATATATTTACTTTAATAAAGTCTCCCACATTCATACCTGATACAACTATTACAGCCAAAAGATAATTCAAACGAAATGACTGGGCAATAGCTAGAAAAACTCAAATGATCATTACAAACGTTAATTATACATAAAAGTAAACATGTAGTAGGTGAAGAATGACAGCGGCTCTACAAATCGGACGTGGCTTGGGGCTACATGAAATGATGGTTACTATCAACTTGAGTCAGCATAATTATATACGGGAATATGAGAAAAGAAAATAAAAAAAACAGTATAGACAATGATCACTGAATTTTAAAGTAATTATTATAATGCAATTACTAGCACGGAATAGTTTTTAGTAATTTTGTTGATTTACATTTTGAAGATACATACGTTTGTGTGTTCAAAAATTAATGTCTTTATCTTTGTTGCTTGCACTTTGCACTTGCACTTTTCAATGTTATTTAAGAAATCTGTTATAGCTATGTTATAGCGCAGGGGCAGAAGCATGCGACTGTAAACGCGACGGTTGTGCGTTCGATTCCCACTAGAGTAAATGAAAACAATCATATTTTTATTTCCTGTAGTGGGAATCGAACCAAATTCCTCCTTTCTTCATTTTGTTGATTATATTCTTTCATTGTGTATAATGTTAATGCTGTGGCATTATAACTATTAAATTAAATTAAAAAAACAGCTTCACGCTGTATCCCGCACACAGCAGGGTAGGCAGAGGGAACCT
>DVQK01000301.1:0-12536 GCA_018231685.1 Heliconius clysonymus
CTTTCATGTAACGCTTTATTGTCTTTGTAATTACTTTTTTTTTGAGGAAATAAAGCTTTTAGCGTTCACACAGATTTTGGTATCATGACCAGATGAAAAATGCTCAATTTTCTGTAAAAAATCTCAATATACATATATATGAGCAACAACAATTACCTACCACGATTATACTATCCGAATTGAATCGTAAAATAAAATATCAAAATTCAATTAGAACAAGAAACTCAAAAAGATGCGTCATTTAAATTAATAATGCCGGTTCTAGTCTCGAATTGAAGAAAACAAAAATAACGCGTTGGGCACCGGCGCGAATCGGGCGGACGTTAGACGAAAACATTGTGAATCACTTGCTCACTGGAACTGCCTCTTTATTTTCTTAAAAGCTAATATTTGCACGTTAAACACAGCGTAGCATCGACTTTGTGTTCATATGTACTTAACAAGGTTGTTGAAAAAAGTTTTCTCTGCATGAGGTGAAAGCTTGATGTCGGTACGAGTCGTGCCAAAGTTTTGAAAGTTTATATTGCATGTGAAGCTTTAAAGTAAAAGATACTTTATCACCATTTTATATTCCATAATTTTTATGTCATGTGTTTATTTTGTTCAATGTTAACTAAATTGTTAACTGTTTTTTATTTTTATTTTATATTTTTAATACAACACCAACTTATAAGCCGACTAAAATATCTTATGAAAATATCTTTATTCTCTTTATAGAATCCTATGTATTCTTTAGCTTCAAACTTTTGCGGCTTATTTTGTTTAATATAAATAGTAACAAAAAAACATTTATAAACTAATTACATACTAAAAAAACATAAAAACAATACCTTTTCATCGTCACTAGCTTCACCGACATCTAAGTGCTTGGCGTCGGCGCCGCCCGAGCCGTTGGTGTCGGGCGCGCCGGCCGCCGCGCTCCACGGAGACGCAATGGTGCCGGCTGCGAGCGCGCCGCTCGCTGTAACAAACAAATATTACTATTAACTATATGTTATTATTTTAAAGTCGAAGTGGACGTATACTAAATGTAATTACTATAATGTATCATCTATCTTATATTGTTTTCGTTACTATATGTGACAGACGTTGCTGAAAAAACATCTCTCATCATCTCCTTGAGGAGTTCTTCTTGGATTACAGCTTCACGCTGTATACCGCATACAACAGAGTAGGCAGAGGTAATTAAGTGTTAAGACACTGCATTCCCCATTTCCTGCATTATTCTGGAGACATTGCGTGCTGAGTTGAGGAACTCAACGCCGCGCTTTGCCTTGTCACCAGAGCGAAGAAATGATAATATTAAATATTTAATTTTAATCGAGTGGGAATCGAACCCGCAACCTGTTCCTGCCGTGTTCCCAGTCACACGATTTTTTATCAATAATAAGCATTTTTTTCAATAATATAATCTCAATAGAGTTATAAACATCGGTTGGCAAGAAATAGACATGATGATTGTATGACACATGCAATGAAGAATAATTTACTTTCAGTGTCCACAATCCACTACATTATGTTTTACGTAGTATGAGCACAAGTGTATCTTAAATGAATAATTTTGTTTCTAAGAACCTACGGTGTGTAAACTATACCTACACGAAAATAATGTGACAGGAAAAGTATATTTATTAAGAGTTGTTTATTATTTTATATATATGTATTTAAAGTGGGATTTTCGATTATTTACAAGCAAAAAAAATATATAAAAGCAACTGTTTACAATTTACATAATTATTCATTTGTGTAACTTTTTAGTTAATATTTATTCATATTATATTGACCAATCTAATATAACTTGCTTCAAATGTATTGCAAGTTTTAGATTTTTTTTAAGTATCAATCTGTATCTTAACAAAATGCAATTATAAATGATTTAAAACCACATATAGGTATATACAAAACCAACTTAAAACATTTTAAATACAAGTAAATATTACAACAACTATTAGGAAAACGAAAAACAAAACATCATATCACCCTACAAGCAAACATAAAAAAGGAGAGTATAAAATAAGAGTAATTTAGTAGCATCATATGAATGATCTGGTACTGTACTCTGACGTCACACGGTGTTTGCTTACACGTACATTCAGACACGCGCCTTGTAAACTTCCAATCGCATTGTGGCTTTGCACTAATACACTAATGTAAGCAAAAACAAGATTTACAGCTGTGCTTCGTGTATAGCAACGGTTATATGTCTTGTACTATTAATAAACCGTTTTAGAGTATGAATTGTTTTGGTTTTACTATAATATTGCCTTATGTAACTTTTAAATATTGTTGTTTTTTTTCTGATCGTGTGCTAATAAAGCTTTTGTTCCATGTGTAGATATAATATATTTTTAATAAATTTCGTCGCTTGTCAAATACGTCTTAGCGTCTTCTTGGTGATCCTTATTCGAAGGATTATATTGCGGTATTAAACACGCAATGTCTCGAAAATTGGGCGCAAAGTGGGGACGGATTGTCTTAATATTAGGTTCCCAGTGCCTATCCTGTTGTGCGCAAAAGCATGAAGAAGTTTTTTTATAATAAACTAAGGAGACTATACCTTCTAAATGTAGCTTTCTTTTATATTTACAAGTGACGTTTAAAAATAACTTTATTTCGTTTAAATGTAAATTATACCAGTACATAAATTAAAGTGTTTATATAGTATTTGCAATATTTACAACGGATCGCTGATTGCTATAACAACATCTACTACGTAAGACATAGGCCGTGAAGTTACCTCTTTCACATTTCTTATTATTGAGGTTAACTTAAATTAATGATAACTATTTATAGTATAGGTACCCTTGACATATTTTTTAACGTCATATCTCGAGAACTTAATTATAAGTGTGACGTAAATAAATGTCAGTTCTAAAAGTAAATGTTTAGTAAACATTGTCAATTCATAATAATATGTAGAAGAAAAATCAAAAACAGATTAAAGAAACAAAATTATGAAAAATTTTGTTTTAAAAACAATATCATAACAAACATGTGAACAAGAAAAACCCCAAACCGTTCAGATTCACATTTCATAATAGCTAAGCTTTGTTCGAGACGCGAGAGCGGGGGTCGTAGGCATTCTCGAAATTTTCATATTTACCGTTAGAAATATGCAGGTACGAACGCAACAATATAAATATAATATCAAAAACGGAGAATTTTGTTATGAAGATCCGCTCGAGGAGAGTAAAAGTATGCGCCGCCCGCCTTCCAGCGTGTCCCCGTGCCGTCGCTACTCAATAAATATACTTTACCTCCTTACTTTTCTAAAGAAATATTTCTTAATCTGTCGTAGCTAACTCTGGAATTTTAAGGTATTTTCTTTTTGTTCATACATACATATTTACAACTATATTTTGTCTTTTGATGATATGACATTGTATCCGTTGAAAGGCATCGTTAGCTGTATAATATGCGTAATATTATTTATGAACAATATATTTGTAATATGTCATTTACTACAACCATATGAAACATAATACTATTAAAAAAAATAAAAATCAGCTTCACGTTTTATCCCGCACAGCTGGATAGGCGAGAGAACCTAGTGCTAAGACACTCCGTTCTCCACTATAATATTATAGCTCAATCAAAACAATACCATTCACTTAAAACTTGTCATACACTCTATAACATAAATAAATATAGGTATATTTATCAATATTTTATAGTAATATTAGAACACCAAAATTAATATCACCAATAAACTAGCAATTAATCCATACACATATCAAACGAGGATCTTCAATTAGCACAATTCATATTAATTCGAGGCGACATTAAACCAGTGGCGGTCGGGGGCTGACAAAGGGCTGTGGACGTGCAATAATTAAAATAATAAAGCATCGTCGGGGCCCCGGCCCCTTTGTGATATGACAAGTGTCCGCAATAAGGGCCCGGCATGCGGAGGCCGGAGATCGACGTACGTTTTGGTTCAGAATTTGAAATATTTCAATGTCTATCAGTCGCTATGAAAGTGTTAAGTAACCTTTGGGATGCCACGTGCAAATATGTACTTCAGTAGAATTTTGTATGTTGTGATGTCGAAATCACATGCTTTATTCGATTTAAAGGTTTATTCATTGAGGCGAAGTAATATTTGATAATGTTAAAGAGGAATATCCATAAACCAATATTGACAAAACTTTATTCATTTATTCATTACTCATACAAGGTAAAGACGTAATGTAAGAAAATAATGTATTATGTCAGTTTGTGAGTTAATGTTTGCAGTTTTCGTGTAAAATGTACCTACTTGGTTGGACCTACACAATTACTATGAATAATATAGTGAGGCCAGTCGTGGCACAGGGGCACAAAGTAGGACCGTAAACACGACTGGTTGTAGGTTCGATCCCCACTCGAGGAAATGAAATATTTATATAAAATTTATATTTCCATTTCTTCGCTCTGATGTCGAGACAAAGCAAGGCGTTCAGTTCCGCCACTCGCAATGTCTCCAGAATTCGGTGGAGAGCGGTTCGGTTCGGTTAACACTAGGACCCATCTGCCTACCAGGGTAGGCAGGGTAGGCTACCTGCTGTGTGCGGGATACATAGTAAAGCTAAAAAGAAAAGAAAAAATATAGTACAAGCCAACGCTTCGCTCATAACACTGGATTACATTAATAACTTATACCAATATAATATATGTTGTAGTTAATTAAAAATATTTTAAGCCGATTTATTCACTTTACATTATAACGTAAAATATTCTACTTTCAGGTAATTCATGTTTCATTTTATCATTAATTAAAAACTCAATAAAGTAGACAGTAGACCTGACACTATAGATCTTTATTTAGTATGATTTTTCAGCTTCAGCTTCACTCTGCATGGGGATACGGCACGTAACAGGGTAGGCAGATGGAGCCTAGTGTTAGGACACTCTGCTCTCCACTTCCGCCGAATTCTGGAGACATTGCATGTTGAGTGGCGGAACTCAACGCCGCACTTTGCATCGAAACCAGAGCGAAGAAATGAAAATATTAAAGAATAATTAACTTTTTCGAGTGGGAATAAATCCACAACCTGTCGCGTTTACTCACACCTTTGTGCCCCTGCGCTACGACTGGCCTCTTGATAAATACAATGAGTTTCTATTAAAAAATATATATGACACATTGAACTTATAACATGCCACTACAAAAGTAATTAATATAGTAATGTTTTTTTCACAAAATTTAATTGAAAAAAATAATAATTACGTGTTGTCCTTAACTGAAACAAGGCTAGAAGTAGCACGCGATCCCTGAAACAGGAATGCATTTAATACCGGCGGCGGAATAATTCCAGTAATTTAGTAGCGTTTACACCGTATCGCGTGTACTTACCTACCTACCCACCGGGTAATAGAAGAGAGCTTTTTCACAGCTACCCCGTTTTCGTTGTAAATGTACTGTGCTTTCTGTGTATTGTCAAAAGGTGTTTTAACTCGATTATTATTATTTGTACACACATACATTTTGTACGTGTTTGATAATGATATGTATGAGAGCTCCATAGAAAATCATTATAACATTAAAGTTGTTTTGTTATTGTTTTCGTACTTGTAAGTGTTTGGTTTTCGTTTATAAAAATAAAAAGTTAACTAATAGACAAACATAAATTTATAGAAATGGAAGTTGAAAAAGTCTTAAATTCAGGTTTTTTCTTATTTCTATACACTCTATGAATCAGTAGATATACTGTAAGTATCACAATTTTGGTAAGTACATACGAGTATATAAACATAATAAATGAAATTAGGCAAAAGTTATCCAGAGACCGTAGCGTTTGGCGCTCCGTTCTCTTTGACTAACCCGCTAGAGATACAGTGTACAGCTAGAATAGAATAGAATAAACAAACCTAGTAAGTGGTAATTAATTTAAAACAAGAGATAAAGTAGATATCATATTAAAACATTTCGTTGACAATGAGAAAATTAAGTATAAAATTGTATTTATCTTAATTAAAAAATTATCTCCCAATCATCATAATATTGAAAACAAAATATAAAACCTTTAATTATGAACTTGAACACACATACGTCAATCGAATGTAAAAGTTATAATAAAAACCACACAAAAGACAGCGCGATCAACCGGCGAGCATCGTCCATCTGCAAATTGGTGAAACGAGCAATAAAATAAAGAGAGGGAAAATAGAGAAATAATTTCCGTGACGGGCGGGGTAGTGGGGGGGTTGGGGGGGAGTGGGCGGCCACCTGTGCGCGACGGCGAGGGTTGCGCGCCAAAGTATGTTAATTAATTTTCGGTTGACCGTCCACCGCTCGAATCACCCGCTCGTGCGGTTTGCGTACATTTTCATGTAACAAAGGGCCCAGGCCGGTTAGCGTTCTCAATAACTTCACTTTTTAATGAGCGACATACCGATTTTTGGTTTGTGCACGAAAATTGCGTAATTATAGAGGTTTCGTCTCTATAAACAGCTATGTGAATGTAATACAGAATTGTAGCTGTAGAGTTCTGATGATTTAATAAATAAAACATAACCACTAGATAACAAGAAAAAAATAAAGAAAAACGAAACCACCCGCCAAGTACATATTACATATTACAAGGGTTGATAAAACACAAATCAATGATTCGTGATTCAATTCACGACCCTAACTATATTAATTATTCAAAAGCTCCAACCCGTCAGTCCGTTTCATAATAGTCGATTCAACCCGATTTTAATACTACACGCGAGCGTATAGTATGGAGCAGCGATGAAAATCGATATTGACAGAGGACGCTGACGATGTTTATCTGCTGGTGTAAATGTTTATTAAGGGGACGGGACGTGCGCTCGTGCGGTGCCCGGGGAGCGCCACGTGGTGCGTGCAGCGCGCACGTAGTCGCCTCCATCGCAGAATGTAGCAACGTGCCTTCGCATCGTTGCAGGCACTCTACCTACGTCAGCAAGTCCTCCGCACAATACAGCTCCAAGCAAACCGATCAGTTTGCATATAATTTGTCAAGAGAACAATCGAGGTTGATAATAATAATAATAGCAATTACCCAAATATATTCCCAAATATTTATAAATGAAGATGATGATGTAACGCAACGGTTGTGGGTTCGATCCCCACTCGAGGGAATGATTTATTATTTATTAATATTTTCATTTCTTTGCTCTGGCACCAAGGCAAAAGCTTGGCGTTGAGTTCCGGCACTCAACACACAATGCCTCGAAATTCGGCGGAACGTGGAACGGAATGGCTTAACACTATTTATTACTCTCTCTGGCTACCTACTACTGCTGTATGCGGGATACAGCGTGAAGCTGATTAGATTTATATATTTTTTTTATAAAAGAAAGTTGTGAGCAGTTAATGAGCCATTTCAGAAACATGATCGTCACTTTCGGCTTCGTTTTGTCGGATCTTTTTTTGTTTCAAATACGAAGTAAGCGCGTCGACAAAGATAATCATGGGAGCGCACCACTGAGTCACACATAGACCACTGCCAAGTGAACGCGGTGCCAACAGTAAAGTCGTATCTGTATGTGGCAGCCACGCAAGTTAACACTTTAAATACAGTTAGCGGAAGATCATATCTAAACATTAATGGCTAAACATAGAATTTAATGATTCATCGGTCGATTTGCCAGCTGCGAAAGAAGACTCAGATTGCAGTGTTCTCGGTGAATATCGCAGCTCGCCTTACAAAATGAAACGTAACAAAAACAACAGTATACTTGTGTATTTTTCTTTCAATCTGGTCAGTGCGTTTTATTATTGTTTATTTAACACCTTTTTTAACATTTTTTGGATATAAATGATATGATTTTTTACATCAATTTTATTTAGAAAGAAACTGATACAACAGTTACAGAACAGAACTACAGTTAAATGGGAGGTAATATTATTAAATGAAAGGAAAACTTCATATATGATAAGACAGCTGATAAAACAGCCAGAATCATATTTCAATGACGTTAGAAAAATTAACTAGTTACCTACCTAGGTGTTTTTAAATAGTGAAATATTTTGTGATAGAAATATGAGATTTGGTATTATTTTATATTATTTTTTTGAATTAAAATACACTAATGTAAGCCAAAGTCGTGATATAATGACGCGTGTAATTCGCAGAGCATGCAATGTGATCGATATTGTCAGTACATAAGGACTTGTAAACCTGATGCATTAATAATTTCAAACCACGAATGAACATGTAAACAACACAAGATAGTTTGCAAATAAAATCTATTTATAAGTTAAACTGAATAGTAATTAATGTCGGTTTTTTTTAAGTTAGGGAGTATCCATTTGGTATCTTTAATGACTAAATGTTTAGCATATAAATAAAGTGAAGATGTAGCCTTGTTACTTGGTAAGGCTTAGGTATCTTAGGTAGAGGCAATCTGGGAACCTAGGGTTAAGACACTTAGCTCCCATTAAGACACTTTCAGCTGAATTCTCCAGGTATTGCGTGTTAAGAGGGGGTACTCAACGCCGCGCTTTGCCATGTTCCCGGGTGGGAGTCGAACCCATAACCATCGCGTTAACAGTGGAACGCCTAATGCCCTGAGCCACGACGACGGCCTCTCACACGGAATGTTCCCAATAAATTAATTGTGCCACCAACCAGCAAAGACGATATTAAACTGAAAGCAATATCTAATATAGATGGCGTGGCAACAAAAGATACTTATGAAATTAAGGCGATAAATCAGCGGCGAGCGGGCCCGGCCATGAATGAGCGCAGGAACAACGGCTTATATGTAAATAATGTCGTACGCCGACGCCCGCGGCCGCTCCGCCGAATATAAATCTATATAGAATAGTACTACAGCATTATATGCGACGAGTGATGGATGTGATAATTGGATCGGTAATCATGGTGCTTAAACTGTAATGGACACGTCTACTGTAAACGGGTTTAACGAACTGAAAGTTATTTTACAGTTTAAACATTTTTTTTTATTATAGCTGCGAAAGAGCGGTGTTGAGTTCCGCCACTCAACACACAATGCCTTTAGAATTCGGCGTAAAGTGAGAAATGGTGCGTCTTAACACTGCGTTCCCTCTACCTACCTAGCTTGATGATGGTAGAATGTGGATATAGCGTGAAGCCAAAAAAAACAATCCACGTAACTGTATATAAGAAACAATGTAATCTTAGTCAAATCCTAGTATTGTTATCTTACATCGTAGTTTTTTTATAGTGTGCTCACATCGTATAAAATATAATTCTACGTAAAAGCATTAGGTACCTACATGTTAAAATTTTCGCAAAACCGTGTATAAAGATAGTGGTGCAAGCAGTAGGCGTCAGTGCGAGACGTTAAATGAAGATAGAAGCGGACGATAGGTGCGAGCCCACAACCCATAATGGCTGCCTCTGTTACACTACCAGATTACATAAATTTACATAAAACTAAGATAGCGCTAGAGCAATACAAAATTAGCAAAAACAAAAATTCTATAAAACGAGGATTGCGTAAAAAAATTGAGGTCTCGAGCTTTTTCTGATATTTAAGCTTAGCTTAGCCAGAGCTCTTTCATCTGATACCTCACTTGAACTAGCGGGTTTAATACCAAATGTTGCCCCCCTTTAAGACTATTATTTAACCACAAATGTATAGTTTGTAGATAGATTTTGTCTGAACTAGAACTACCTGTAGATGCTAGTTGGCAAATTCCATAATTCTAGGTCAACCGGTACTTCGGTTCATTTTGATTCCTCTCATAGCGTCGAACTACGCGTTTTAACTTTTTTTAAAAGTAAATATAGAAATACATTTTTTTCAGGAAATCATGGGGCCGTAGATCTGACTATATGGTTTGAATTTCAAATCGATATCTCCAAGCGTTCTTGAGATAAAGGCTTTTGATAGACAGACAAACAGACGGACGGGCAACAAAGTGACCTTATAAGGGTTCCTTTTTTCCTTAAAAGGTACACCAAAGGTCCCTAAAAATGTGAAATATGTAAACAAAGGCTCCATCTAAAACTATTAACATACTATATAAAGAACTGACGTAACCGATTCGATAGGTGAGCAGCCACACTACATTGGCTATGTAGGTCTAATGCATCTACGAGTGCATCTACAAACCGTAATTAAACTATGCAAGACTATATATGCACAGGGTAATTATCATGAATATATGTATAATACTAGATTTTTCTCTCTTTTCTCCATTATGCATAATAACAATTGGAAATTAAAATTGTTTCCTCAGTGATAAGAACGGAACTTTGACTATTAAAACTACATTTCCATGTTAAGTCCATTTAACTTTTAAAACATAGGATTTTATCAATTTAACATATATCATACAATATTTAAAAATATTAGGTACTAGTTTTTAATTTTCATGTCGGTGCTTAAATGTTAAACAAATAATAATTCCTTAATATTCATCACATAAATATATATGGAAGAATTCCAAAAACTCGACCCATTGAATATTTGAAGTTTATTATTCCCTGACCGTCCGGCTTTGGTTACGTGACCTGAACTCTTTTCTACTGGTTCAATATCACACGACTACGTCAAAAACAATGAATTCATGACCAACTTCCAGCTCGATGCGTGAGCGGGGAGTCCACTGTGACCGCCGTATGAATACAGAGTAACAGCACGGCTCGAACTTCGAAGAACATAAATTATTTATATCCTATTGGTGAATGTTGGTGCTTAACTTAAATCACTGTACTTAGGCATATACTTGGTTGAATAAGTAATGGATCAACACAATGATGTTTGAAAAGTAATATAAAATTAAATATTTAATAACATATATTTTGTAAATACAATAAATTTAGTAAGTTAAAAAGATTTTTTTTTATATTTAAGACTACATTATCGCAAGACAGGCAAACATCTATATCAATTCAAAGATTCATAACATCATAATACATCATATCAAACAGGAGCGAGCACCTGCAGAAATTGAAATTATTACTGAGTTTGAAACATTGTAAACTAATTTTAACGAGACAATGTTACAATATACAGGCCCGTTTACGTAATATAGGGAATCTGTGTGCTTTAGTGGGATCCAAGGTGCGCTGATAATCGAATTAATTTCACTGCACCGAAGCCGGCGTTGCCGACAGAGGGTTTAACTTAGTTTATGACTATGCTAGCTACGCCCTGAGAGCAACAAGTTTGTTGCGAACGTCTTAAGTGCTTTGAAATCGGTTGAGCCATATAGAGCTGTTCGAGTGTAGAACGTTGTAGTTGCATACAGCTACCGAACAACGGGTAGCGTTTAGGTTGTGAGCGCCTATATTGTATATACGAGTACGTACTTATACTTAGGACGCCTTTGAGCTGAGATTAGTATGGTCTTTGATCCAAACAAAAGTTATTACATAACATTTTATAAAACCTATTCGCACTTTAGTTACTTCTACTTTTACAGTTAACAAAGATTTTTTTTTAGTTTCATGCTGTATCCCGTATGTAAATAGAGGTAGCATAGTGTTAAGAAACTCCGCTCCTCACTTTCCGTCGAATTCTGGAGACATTGCGTGTTGAGAGTGGCGGAATTTAACACCGCGCTTTGTCTCGACACCAGAGCAGAGAGGAAATCGAGCCCACAACCTATAGCGTTTACAGTCCCACGCCTGTGTCCCTACAACCCGACTGGCCACGATAAAAGATAAGATCTCAAGATAAAATTTAAAAAAAGAATATATAAAATAATTATACGTTATTAATTTAAAAAAAAATCAATTAAACACAAAGTACATACATATAACAAGTCTCCGTGCCCATATAGGTTACTATTAAAAAACACCCACGGAAACATGTCATAAAGGGTTATGGAGTGGAGCTATCGCAATTAGCGCCAACGGCCGAGGGCCAGCTGCGGAGACAATTGTCAATTCGCGGGGTTCAACGACCATCGTTCACTATTTATAACGTTAGTGGCTACGAATAGACAAGTTTTGTTGTTTTTCTTTTTTTATTAAGATTTGTGTTGTTGCTCGTTTGTTAGAGAGCTTAAAGAACTGCAGCAAAAAAAAACAAAAGATGTTTTAGAAACAACGTTGTAGTTAATAAAAATACTTTTTACTATATTTTTTTATTAATTTTTTTTAAAATTATTTCTTCATCACACAGCAATAAAAAGTTGTATACTCTATTCTCTTCGTATAATATATTCGACCCGGTGTTAAAACTTACACACTAGGTATTCAAATTACCATTTTATTCTAAGTATAGATAAGAATGTTCATAAATATTTGATTTCTAATTAACATAGATAATTTTAAGAGCAACGGTCTTAAAATAAATGTTAATTTGATTTAAATGTTTTTTGCGTGACTTTTTCAACGAGTTTCTTGCAAATAAAATTCTTATTATGTTCGGTTTAATAGGTAATTAAATCTGTGATATCTTTTTCATTACTAATTAGTAAATATGATTGCTGAGGCGTAACAGCAAATACAAAATAAACATATGAACTTTTCTTATTTCCGTCAGTGCACATTTCACTTGCACTAAAAGGTGAGGCCAGTCGTGGCGCAGCGGCACTAAATGTGACTGTAAAACCGACTGGTTGTGGGTTCGATCCCCACTCGAGG
>DVQK01000302.1:0-12530 GCA_018231685.1 Heliconius clysonymus
GGACCCCATTGTAAATTGTGTTACCGAAACAAACCGTAGAATCGACAGGACGACTACACCATTAAGGAGTAGTTACATACTGTAGATTGGATTAAATTATTTTCGCATTTGGTTTTCGGAAAATTATACCTTTGAATTATTTTTTAATGATACCGATAATTTATCATACTTTTTATACACATATAGGTATTTATATAAAAAAAATACATTTCATATTCGGCTTTGTTCTATTGTTTCTTAATATTGAATCTCCACATATATTTGTTAAGTCGTAACTTTTTAAGTTTTTACATTGCTAACGAACTTTAGTCAAGAACTTTTGTCGCCGGAACCTATCCTAAATCATCTATAACAGCTCTATTTGCTATATTATTTTAACTCTTTATCTCCCAAAATCAATAAAGTGTATGTGAAAGTATGATCTTATACATAAAAGTAAATTAAATAAGAAGACACCCTTTTAAAGACAGTAAAGGTATGAATACGTTTCTACCCTCCTTGGCAATAACTTTCAAATCACAATGATATAATGCTATTTTTATACACAAAGAAAATCAGATTTCCAAAGTTATAGTAAACTGAGGTATAATGATACATTGTAGTGGATTCAAAAATAATTTCCCCGAGTAGGGATTGAACCCACAACCATTTACGTTTACAGATACACTACGCCTCGATAGCCTACATTCTAAAGAAATTTTCTCAAAATAGAACTAAACTAACTAACATTAAAACAAAAATAACATTATTGAAAACAATACTTTAATGGAATTAATGTAAATAAATTATATGATACACACTACTTAAATCTTAAACAGTAATAATTTTGCTGAAAATATAATTATAAACAAATAGAAAACCTTTTTTTATTATTAACTATAAAATATGAACTTCCTGTGGGGAACATAGATTTAACGCTACGTTCCTCATTTTCAGAGCAATTTTAAAGACTTTGCATATTGAGTGGCAGAACTCAACGCCGCGCTTAGGTACCAGAGCGGGGAAATAAAATGAATTTAAATAGTCCTACCTCCGTGAGGTGATCGAACCTGTAACAATCAGAACAGTCATCGCTGTCCCGCTGCGCCACGACGGCCTAAAATTAGTTTGAGCTACCCAGCTCGTACAATTAAATGGGTTAAAATATTGCATATATAAAAACTCACTAGCAATAACTTTGTTCCTCAAATTTGGCTACATGAATTATAAGAAGTATATTAATAAATAGAAAAAACGTATACGTTAAACATATTCCGTACAAAAATTAAATATTCAAGGTTAATAAAATAATGTACCTATAATCTTTATGGAATGATATGGACAGAATGTTTGTACTTGTATAGTATTAAATAGTTGAAAATAATACAAATTACAAAGTAAATACATTTTTTAAATAACAAACAAAAATGCTTAGAACTCAAAAGGCGTTACTGATTAATGGACTTTCACTCTTTCTAAGTTGAAGTGAAAGACAAAGCTGAAACTTATTGTTACAATTTGATAAATTAAATAACTGCAAAAATTTTTTGTATAAATATATAAATCAATACTAATATGAAAATTGTGCTATACTATTAAAACTAAATCGCAATATCACAAGAATAAATAATCCTGATCACAGTACCCACTACTAGGGCCCGTAGTTATAAGCCGCTCTCATGTTCGAGATCGATCTTAAGATGTAGTTTTCATTCATAAATTATATATCTATGAATAAAAACGACATCTCAAGATGGATCGATCGATCAGACTTAAGAACGATTTATAAATACGTGCCTAGGTTAAGAGATATACTCGTATGAAAATTAATCTCTGCTGTATTTGTATTCACATTAGTAGTCCTACTATCCTTAGGCGAATGAATATAAAATTTTTACAGCACAAGATATACAATAAAATTAAATAATTGCTTTTTATACAATAGAATCTTAAAGTATTTACTTATGTTTCAATTCTACGTTTATGACTAAATATAGAGCGATATTTTTTTTTCTAAATGACCAGATGTTCCACTCAAATGTATAAATTTCAATAAAAAAAATTACAAAATCGTCAAACATTAAATTTGGAAGGAATTAGATAATGTTGCGATTATGAAAACTTTAACATGGTACTACTAAATAAAAACAGTTGTGCTATAAAAATATTTTAACATAACTTAATAGGTAACTCAACAGAATTTTTTTTTTATAGAGTTGTTCATGACTAATGATTCAATCAAATCAAGTTAATTAAGCTTCTTAACTTAAAAATAAATATATGCTATTATATAATAACGTAAATACATAATTATGTAAATTTACATTTGCTAATAAGTACACTTTCATTTTTGAATTAAAATAAACTCGTAAATAAACAATGGACAACTACATACTTAAAGTAATAATTGAACTCTTAATCTAGAACTATATAAAAAGTTAGGTCAAATAAATAATTTAGATAGTTTTACTTGTTATTAAATGAAATGTGAAAAAAAAATAAACAATGTTGATTGATTGTTGAAAATGCAAAACATTAATTGTTTAAAAATTAAAAATCCAAAAAAAAAATGTTATTATATATGGAGGGATATTTATTAGGCTGCATTTAATCTATTTTTTTTTAGCCTTACATTGTATATCGTATATAGCAGGGTAGACAAAGGTGAGTCACCTAGTGTCAAGATACTCTGGTCCTGATGCAGCACACAATTTTACAGACTTTAAGTGACAGAACTCAAAACCACAGTGTCTTCACCAAGCGACGAAATGAAAAAAAAACAATTCAATCCCTCATTTGGGAATCGAATCCATAAACTGCATTGCGTTTCTAGTCTGACGCTGTGCCGCTGCGCCACAACGGCTACGAAAACTTAAAATTTAAACCAGTAAATGCCACTATCAGAATGATATTTGCTATTTCGTATTGACAGTGTCTAAAAGATAACAAACTGTGTCATCGCGTAAATAACATTTTCATTTTGAAGTTTAGTATATTTATTACTATCATCTCTACATTTTCATGACAAAATTAAAATTAATTTTTATTTAATATTCACTGTAATTTGTTATCTAATTGAGAAACAATTTGATTGGAAACTATTTTTGTTGCCACTGTAGCATTAGGAATAAGAAATCTATCCATATCTTTGATTAATAAGTTATCACCATCTGGTATCCCATATTTAAAAGTGATCAGTTCTGGGTGTCTTTTTTTAGCTGTAATTTTTACTATTGTCGAAAGTGGCCGCCTTGATAATACTTTGGCTAGTCCTTTTTTGTTCGGTAATTCCCTCAAGATAATTAAATGTGTTTCAGTGACAACTAAATGAGAGTCAAACATATAGCCATTAGACAAAACCTCTTGGCAAGAAAAATTATTTATAACATTCTGATTTGTAAGGAACGATTGAACCTCTACAATTTCATCAATGTTATCAGCATTGGAGAAATCTCTACGATGATCAGATTGAGAATCTTCTTCTTCATCATTTATACTAAAAACAGGAGGCACATTTCTATATCTATGTTCTTTTCTATCATTTGCAGACACATGCCACTCTCCATTATTAGTTGTTGAATTGGGATTCACAATATATTCTATTAATTTTCCTTTAACTTCTTGACTTTTAGCTTTCATGGCTGTGGATAGCTTACTAAATAATTGAATAGCTGGTATGTTATCTTTAGGTTTCCTGATAGGTTGTTGCCCATCATTGTTGTTGTTGCTTGGTGCGCATACTAAACACATGGATGTGTTATGTTCTTCTAAGCAATCAGTCATGTGAGGACCAAAATAATCATGTATAGCAACAAAACCACCATCAAGCATAGATACATGTTTGATATTTCTCTTGAGAAAAGATGCGACAACCATATGTGCATAACTGTCTTCTTCAGCTCTACCAGAACTTACAAAGCACAAATGTTCACCTGCAGCTAGAGACCCTGCCGCTAACGCTTGACGTTGAGCGTTTAACAACCCTTGTACAGCTGTATTAAATGCCAATGGCTCTTGCAACATTAAATTGCAGTCAAGATGAAAAGCAGTTGATAAATGTCCAGCATTATATTGCTCGGCAGGCCTACAATCAACTAAGAAAAATTTTACTGTGTCTGAATCCACCATATCAACAGTTGCACTTTCAATTAATTCGTGCACAGCCACAGGAAGACATAAAGCTTGTGAATATAATTTAGAATTGATTTCCAATCCACTTTCAGAAAATAATACTTCAAGTACATCTTCCCTAAAAGATACTGGAGTTTTCAATGAATAATAATGAGCTAACGAACAAAAATCAGATACATCATTTGCCTCAAGGTCACCAGGCATTTTACTAAGCTCTTGAATTATTGTATGTTTATCCTCATTCTTCATTTGCAATAATTGTTCTCTAGCATTAATAATCATAATTAAGCACAAGAAGAAAATAAAGAAAGGGTCAGACCGTTGAAAGTATAAATCCCACATAAAAAGCACCACTTCCAAATTACAAGTTCCAGTAAACAATGATCTTAGCCATGGCATGCAATATTGTTCTGGTGTTATGCGTTTAGTATCCAAAAATGAGCATAATTCAGGATCATGATACTGTATTATCAATCTTAGAATATGAAATGGTACTCCATTAGACACACACCCATTAGGTATATAAAGTTTTAAAACTTTTTCAAATAGGTTGTAAGTATCAGACCTAGGCAGCTTTAGACTTAACAAGGGATATAATATTTCTATCCACCCATTATTAGAGTTAAAAGTAATAGATTTGGACTTACAGTAAAATGTGAGAATAGATTCAATATCAGATATTACAGAAACCTTTTCATCATCATCATTATCAAGTTTTGTAACAAATTTTTTCACATCATCTCTCAATACATTTTGATTTGGCAAATCAAATATTTCATCAAATAACAGCAGTTGATTGCCCATATCTTGACAGTTTAAACAAACAAGCCAAACATCAGGGCGCAAGCTTTCAGGAATTCTTTTTCCTTTAGTTATAGCATTTATTTCTTTTGGTGTGCATCCATCTAAAAGAGCTGATTCGAGTTCTATTAACCTGGAATAAATATATAAAATTAATAAGAATATTTGTCAACCCAGTCAAGTGATATAAACAACAATATATATTTTATATTATTTGCACAACTGAATTCTTTAATTCATTAAATTTATGACATAAATACCAAGTACTATCATCCTCTTCTGTAGTCATTATAAAATTCTTCAAAGACTCCACCAAACCGAAGTAATAATATTTTCCAACTGGATAGTTTTCAATATTGTATCAGATCAAATTCCTTCTTTATTCATTAAAATACCCTTTCACAACAACTGCTACTCTCCATCAAATATTCGCTTACAAAGCAATAGAGCAATACTACAACAGATTTAATGCAAGAATTAATGTTTTAGTGCAATATATACAATGAATAGTCAAACTCAATACGCTACACTCTGCAGTCAAATTATATATTGACATTTATTTGACACATGTAAAAATTAAGATTTCGACGTCTAAAATAAGCAGAAAAATATTTCGTCAACAACTATAAGCCAAATTTCATGTCCCTTATTTTTATTCATCATATTCAATACTTAACTAAAATATAAACAAGTGGTCTAATGAATTTTGATGATTGAGTGCTTACAAAATTATTTCGTTTAAATACCTGTCGTGTATTCTTAAGTAATTACTGTCGAAAAATGTTTTATTACAGTATATCATATTTTTTCCCCTAAATTGAATATGCTAATTCTTAAGTTTTCATTCGTCGATTCGATTCAACGATGTCATATAAAGTGTAATTAATAAAAATCATTATCAACTTCACTTTTTGTTTTAATAATTTCTAATTCATGAAATTCATTCATATTACTTTAAAATAAACTCTACCCACGCTGAAAGTGATTCTCCGGCAATATGTAAACTAGCCCTTTTTAATTTCTATAAATAACTGTTTAATCATTCTTTGAATTTTGCGAAAAAAAAAGGTCATTAGCAGTACAACCACAGTAGCTATATCCATGTAGCTATACATGGAAAAAAAGACAACGATACGGATTGGTAACAATGATATCGTAGTAAGATGTCAATGGTGATAGTGGTGTTAAACAGATATAGTTTCAAACACGCATACTTTTAAAATATTTGCATGTCATATAACAATATATCTATTTATCTACAAAACATCGGATATGCATGAAGCTAAAAATAAATGATACATATTTACAGTAGGGCAGATAAATTTATATAACATACATTTCTAAGGCCACTCATGGCGCAGGGTCACAAGTGTGTGACAGTAAATGCGACTGGTTGTGGCTTAGATCTCCACTCAAGGAAATGAAATATTAAATATTTTCATTTCTTTGCTCTGGTATTGAGACAAAATCCGGCGTTGAGTTCCGCCACTCTTAACACTAGGTTCCATCTGCTTACTCTGTTGTGTGCAGGATACAGGCTGATAAAAAAATCTCTTAAAAATTTGCGAAATTAATCGCGTATTCTTCTGAGCTTACTACAAAGACTTTTTATTATATATTTTATCATACATAATATAATATGAAGTTACCGTAAGTTATGGTACCTAAATAAAAGAATATTACTTATCTGTAGATGTGTTGTCAATTCTTGTTTAAAAATGTCATGAATGATTAATGAATACAAATAATCAAATATAGGTGCCTAAATGAATTTCTGGCGTTTGTATTTTATGATAATTTTTCTAGTTTATATTTAATTGTTTATACAGCAGTTTCTACGGCAAGATAAAAAGTGCTTTGAAACAAAGATTTTCAAAATTTTGAATACTTTAAATGACAAGCATAGTATTTTTGTGTGAATTTAAAAAAAAAAATAATTAAGTATTTGTAATAGTTAACCATTTATTAAGATTTTCTTACGTTTAAATCATAAAATAATCATAGTTAAAGAAAATGAAACATTGGAATAAACTGTTTCCTAATAAAGAAGCATTTATAGTTTTCTTTTTATATATTATATTATTCGTATTCCAAGGTAAAATGCGAATTGATAATACATTATTTAATAGTGAATTCGTTTAAATAATTAACATGGGTTATATATCTGCATATCACTATTTTTAGGAGTTTTTATAACAGCATCTAAGACTGAAAATGGAGTATATGATTATAATACAACACTTGTTGTATTTCTTTCCGAATTTTTGAAACTCTTAATATCTGGCATATTATATACATGGAAAAGACAGTATGTACAATTCTGAAATAAAATGTCAATTAGTTTTTAACATTTACAATACTCCACTAATAAAAATACTTTTTCAGGAATAAACCAAATATTTTTAAAGCTGTGATAATTAATTACAAATTATTGCTTTACTACTTCATACCTTCATTATTGTATTGTTTTTATAACAATTTGGCATTTATAAATTTGTCACACTATGATCCAACTACATATTATATTCTTCTTCAATTCAGAGTTGTCTTGACAGCATTCATATTTCAGGTATGTTTTAATTTATTATGTTTAACACAAAATCTAAAATAATAGCCTGTTAGGCATTAGTTCACTGTAAAATGATGCTTGTGGGTTCAATTCACACTCTGGGGAATCAATTTTTTTTTATTTTAATCACTGGGGAGAGAAATCTATGGCATGACATTGAGTTTCACACTCAACACACAATGTTGAAAATGGGAAATGGAGTAACTTAATACAAATACAAGACTTGCGTAAAGATAAAAAAAATAATTAACTTATTTTATTTTTCAGTTCCTTTTCCAAAAGAAACTTACATACATACAATGGATCTCATTAGGAATTCTCACTTTTGGCTGCATAATAAAAAACTTAGATGCTACATCAATATATTCAAAAGAAGAATCTAATATCTGGTCTCAAATATTCAATATATACTTTTTATCAATTAATTTTCAAAACTTTTGCTCTTGCTTAGCAGGCACATACAATGAATATTTACTCAAAACCAAAGGGTCTAATGTTGATATATTTTTGCAAAATGTTTTCATGTATTTAGATTCTGTTATATGTAATTTCTTTATTTTGCTATGTAAAGGAGAGATGAGCATGATATTTAATGATTTTGAACCTTTATTAGATGTATTTGTGATACTCATTACAGTTAACAGTGCAATAGTAGGTATAGTAACAAGTTTCTTTTTGAAAAATTTAAATTCAATATTAAAAACATATGCCAGTGCTTTAGAACTAGTTATAACGGCAGTTGTTTGTTATCTCCTGTTTAATATAGTCATTACTTGGTACACAGTGACATCTATTTGCTTAGTGAGTATTGCTGTTGCAATGTACTTAAAAAATCCTGTAAGTAATACAAACTTTACTCAAGGTGACACCAAAGACAAAATACCACTTCTGGAGGATGTAGAAAGAAATTAGCTGTAGGTAATACAATAAACTCCTATTATGATGAAATTTGCACATTTTCAACAAACACTTCTTACTTATTCTATATATTTAGAATGACTACTTGATCAGCCTAATAAGATAAAAATGTTTTGTATCAAAATGCCAATAAGCAGGGAACAGACTTGTATAAACAACAGGCACTTTTAAATCATTAAATGGAAATAAAGTTACTAATGAATATAAAGTTACCATTTACTTAGAAGACAAACCTGATTAGCCCAGTGAAAATCTAGATGTAACTGTCCTGTATAAAAACATGTCAAAAACAACATACAAAATGAGGTGAATTAAAATAATATAGTTTCTATGTAAGTAAAATAATAATCTGTATATTTATATCAGCAGTATTATAGAAGTTGCCATTGTAATATGTAACCTTGTGTAATATATATAGTTATTAGTTATGGATCTGTTTAAAAATAAGTGGAGACAGAATTTTGTTGGGTTATGCTTGTAAGACACATTTAATGTACATATTTAATGTATATTTCATATATTTATTTCTCAATATAATAAATTAATAAGAAATTATTATTGTTTTTTTTTCCTTCAGCAATTATTCCTTCACATTTTATCACTCCATAGCAGTGTAAGTAGAAAGAACCTAGTGTTGATTTTAGGACATTGTGTGACACATGTCATGAGTAAAGAATTGTGTACTCACAACATGAGTAGCAGAACTCAACACTGCTCATAGTGTAACAAAGCAGGAAAAGGACCCAGATACAGAACCCAAATTTTATAAACTTTAAATCAGCAATTCTACATTTGCTTTAGAGAAAATTTAATGGGCACTAAAAATAAAAAATACACAAGAGGATATATTTTATTATTATTAACAATATCTACAATAAGCTACACAAATCATCACAAAAATACAACTTAAGCCACAAACAAATAAATTAATATAGGAATCATATACAAGCAAATACAGCAATATCTTATTATTTTTTTTAACATAATCTCCAATATTTTTTTTCTATTTTTATAATTAAGTGGTTTTTTTACTATCTAAAACTACATGTGTGTTATAATCTTCTTTTATTTTATTATCAAAATTTTGATCAGAATGGAAATTGTTTTATTTGCTTCTATATGATTCATATTTTATATTGGTTTATACAATAGAGTTGTGACATATTTCTTTCTGTACCTATGAGTTGCGGATAGAACCATAACTCCATCTTTGATAGATAATGCATACAGATGATTTAACATGACATGATTTGGTTCTGGTAACAGAGTAGGTTCACACTGAAAACAAAGAAATATACAAATTAAACTTTATTAAATGGCCAGTAATAAGTAAGAACATATATTTATATTTTTAATTACCCAGTAAAGAGGCAGAATATTTGTTTTGTATAGAACAAAAATTATAACTAGGATGTATAACAGGGGCTATTGAAGGACAGTGGGACCTTGATCAAATGTGAATGCAATAGTTGTGGTTTTGATTTCCACACAGGGCAATGAGTTATTTTTATTTCAGTTTGGTAAGATAAAGTGCATCATTAACTTTTTATAAGTCCAGAGTATGGAGAATTAAGTGCCTTGACACTAGGTTTTCTCTACCCACCTTGTTATTTTCAACATACAATGTGAAGCTGATAAGAAAAGAATGTATAATGACCATAGTAACTTACAGATAAAGGAGTGTCTTTATTTAAAATAACTTGCAAGAGATGAGGTGGTAATATTGGGGGCCCAGAAACTTTTTCCCAAGGCTTTGATTGTGGTATGTCCTGGAAACATAATGATTACTTATTATAAAGTTATGTTTTTTTAAATAAAGTTTTGTAAGTTTAACAAATAGTATATGTATTTTACAATATTTACCTGAGAATATTCAGTTTGAGCACTGCTGTGAATTCCTTCACTGTCTTTAGCGAGAGCTTGAAATACTTCAAAGTCAGACATTTTTACTGTTACTAAATTATTTTTAGAGCCCATACCATTATCTATCACTTTCTGAAATCAATGTGCTTTGTAATATATACTATGAATATATTATGAATATGTAAAGAAAATATTTAAAAAAGCATAACTTACAACAGAGGGGTCATGGCGCCATTCACCATCAACAAAATATTTGTATTGATGTTCTCCTTCGGGCAGATCAATTATAGTTACAAAGTCCCCATGTGATTTAACCATTGGAATGGTTTTCCACTCAGTAAAAGTACCACTAATAAAAACCTAAAATCATGTATTTTTACAATATAGAGGACAAATGATAAAAAAATTGAGTTAAAAATGTAGTAAGTAAACAAGATAATAAAAATTGTTTATAGTATAATATAGGAGTTAGTCAAGGATTATGAATCTTATAACCCCAGTAACTAGTTGTAAGAAATTTAAAAATATGTAAAATAAAGGAATAATTACTAACAATATTATAATAATTATGAAGCATAATTAGTGTACAAAAAATTACTTACCTGTTTTCCTCCACCTTCCCACTTAAACACTGTAGGTAATACTTTTACATCCTCATCTACTTTACTACTATCAGTTAAAGTATTAGATCTTTCTCTCATAATTGTTTCTTCTATATCACGTTCAGGAACAGCTTTTGTATAATAAGGAGCTCCATCTTCAATGTTATTGTCATCATCTCTTCGATCGTCATCAATTTTCTTATCAAAAGTAAACGCTTCACCTTCTTTTACAGGAGAAGAAGAACCAACATCAGGTTGCTTAACCGAATGATCTTTGTGCCACTCTTTCGGTGGATTGCTTCCCGCATTTCCCATTTTTGTTGATTCTTGCGTCTTATCTTAAAAACATCCACTGTCTGGTGTCTATGTCAAAATTTGCTATATGAATGCATAGGAAATATCAATACTTACTTATGAATAAATATATTTTCAAACAAAAAGGTAGTATCATTGAAACGAAGGTTGCTTTAACACAACAACAAGAACATTTACATTTTTTTATTTATATTATATACCAAGATGTCACGAATGACAGATAACATGATCACAGAATTGCTCTTTGCTCTGTTATATATTTTGATTATGACGAAGACCACAGAACAGAAGTCTAAAATTAATATAAACGTATATAATTAAAATATTGTATTTAACAAGATGAAGGTCTGTCTCTCTCTCTCTCTTTTCTATTATAAAAATAAATATTAATTTAAATGATACTATAACACATTATATTCGGATTAAAATATTGTTGGGCAAAAAAGAGTAACGTATGAAAAATTGAGAGAGCCACTACAATTTATACGGTAACCTCATAAGGACTACCACGAAAGATAAAGACAGTAATGATATTTATTATTATTTTGGCAAAAAGTATTAAAATAGTATGTATACTTTGGCAAAAAAGTGTTTGGAGAGGTGATAGGAGGAACTAAACATTTTATGGTATGGTTTTGTGATTCAGGTACAGGGTACAAAGTGTGACTGTAAACGTGACAGGTTGTGGGTTCGATTCCCGCTCGAGGAAATTATATATTTAATATTTTCATTTCTTCCCTCTGGTGTCGAGGCAAAGCGCAGCATTGAGTTCCACCACTCAACACGCAATGTTTTCAGAATTCGGCGGAAAACTAGGTTCCCTCTGCCTACTTTGCTGTGTGCGGCATACAGCGTGGAGCTAAAAAATTACATGAGGATGAGAGATAGCCGCTTTCAAAAAATATTATCTCTATTTATTCTAAAAGGCTATACGTCTATTATATTATATACTAACTGAAAATATCTTCATAGAAGGAATTTTTGACTAGAAATCATCCAATTTAAAAAATATATATATCGGAGAATGTCTGTACAGGCGTTATAACCTTATTTTTTAGTATCAAACAAGCACATTTTTTTTATGTTGGCACCCCATTGAACTCTGCATGAAAATTCTTGTTATGTCGATTTGAGGTAAACTTGTAAAAATTTTTTTTTTATTTTTTATACATATTTTTTTGCTGATGCTATTTTTTGCTGTGACGTTTACTGGGTGACAAAAGACGCGCTGTTAGCTACGTGTAATAATTAAAAATGTATTTATACTTATTTATTAAGACCAGTCGTGGCCGTATGTGAATAAGACAAAGGTTCTGATTTTTGAAAGAGATGAAGAAAGGACAGAATGCAAT
>DVQK01000303.1:0-12525 GCA_018231685.1 Heliconius clysonymus
CAGCCCAGAGATAAGAACAGTACTCCATATGAGGCCGAACCTGGGCCCTATATAGCCCTATAAGCGGTGTTTTTATAGTTAAAATATATTTAGTTTTAAAAAATTTTTCTCCCAATATACAACCTTACGTATGTAGTAGCTATATTATATACTAAAGTAACGGCAAAAAATATATTGTGAGTAGTCTATATGATATCTATATTTGTATAAGATTGATTTTAAAAAAATAAGTCAAAGGCACGAGAACTCAGCGGGAGTTCTCGTTCCGTCCGTCCCGGTTCTTGTCAGGTCTGAGGCATTAACTTAAGTGAAGTGGTGGTAAATTATTTGACGTTCAAAAAATTAAGCATGTAACTTCTTATTTTGAATAAAATGATTTGAATTTGAATTGAATTTTATAGTTGTTTTATATACCTTATTTATATTGTTTCTAGCGAGAGAACTTAGCAAGTATGTGAGTTCATATATGCCGTACCATCAAGAGATTCCTCTTTAATTTATTTATATTGTTTTGAGCTGCTGAAAACACACAGCTGTATCCCGCGTGTAGCAGGGAGGGAGGGTATGAAAAGGGAGCCTAGTGTTAAGACAATCTGTTCCTCACTTTCTTCAATTCAACGCCGTCCCTTGCCCCGACACTAGAGCGAAGAAATTTAAATATGAAATATTTCATTTATAACATGTCATGTTTATAGTCAACAAGCCCCTACGCCACGACTGGTCTCTATATTTTATTGCGAGACATTATGTAGCGGAATAAAATGGCGGTAACAGTGTTTTTTTTAACGCGTAAAAGAAAATATTACGTAGAAAATAATATATTTTTTATGTACTTTAAGAGTACCTACTCACTAATTGTACTGGTTGAAGGTCGGCGAGGTGGTGCGAGCACACCTGTGTAATCGCATTAGAGTTATCAGCGATAGCTTATCAGTGTACGAGATCCAGTTTAATTTCTAATATACCAATGGGCAACTAGACTAAAACTATAGGTACTGTTAAGTAAATACTTATACAAGATTATTTTTGAATAAAAATAATTATATATAGGAGGCCGCGTGGCGCAGAGGCAAAAGAATATGAGTACAACACGACGGTTGTGGGTTCGATCCCCATTCGAGTGAATGAATTATTTTAATTTTTTCGCTGTGGAACCAAGGAACAAAGCCCGACGTTGAGTTCCGTCACTCAGCTGGCAATGCCTCGAAAAATTTAGCAGGAAGTGGCGAACGCAGTGTTTTAACATTATTTTCCGTTTGCTTACCCTGCTGCATGCGGGATACAGCGTGAAGCTGAAAAATATATATGGTTAATATTGGAATAGTTGCAGAATCTTTCGTATACGCACGGATATAGTACCAACATGTGAAAGGAACAAAGTAAAAAGAGACACTCCGTATTTCGTATTTTTATTTAAAGGAGCCAATTGATTTTGTGAAAAGTTCTTTGAAATATATTATTTGCTTTTAAATATGTCATATATATATAATGGTGCTCATGATCACTAGTTATAATAGAATTTTCGAGGCAATGCTAGTTCAGTGTCGGAATTCAACGCCGAGTTTTGCCTTTTCCAATGCCTTTGAGAAAAAAAATAAAAATAAAGAATTAATAAATTACATTCAAGAAATAATAATTATAAAAAAAATACTGTTCAGTAAAAAAATTAATTTAATACTTATTACTAATGTTCTTATTGCCAAATAGCACAATGTTCTTCGTATAATAATAATACGTATTCAATTTGATTACGAAAATAGTAAAAAAATGTTTTAATAAATAAAAATTATGAAGTTCTTATGGGAATTAACTATTTACTTCTTCCCGCACAGGCCCTGTGGCGCAACGGATAACGCGTCTGACTACGGATCAGAAGATTCCAGGTTCGAATCCTGGCAGGGTCGCAGTTAATTTTTTTAATTCTTTTATTATTGCAAATTACGTATTATACACCAACAAGGTATACAATTACAATAGATAGTTAATTAACTGTTCAATAGTGACGACATTGAAGTGATGTTTGGCGAACAAGCAGAACTCAACAAACTTACGAACCATCTAAAAATAATATCTATATCTATACAAATAAGATATAAATTACTTCGTTCTAAAGATAATTTTTATAATTTTCAAACAACTGCTATAAGTGACTTCAGTTAAGGTATATTTTTGATTGATGATTCAAATTACCAAAGTTTAACAGGCGCAGCTGATCAAATATTGTACTGGCGTGATAATTGGCTGTGATGCAATCGCGTGATGCTCACATCCGTTAACATCACTTTTTCTAGGTTCTTTTTTAATAATGCCAATATTATTAAAAAAAGTGGAGAACGGATAGCCAATAAATGATTAAGTTAAAACTAAAGTTCTTCTTCATCTTCACGCAGTATCCCACAGGGTAGGCAAAGGGAGACACCCCGCTCCTCAGTTGCCGCCAAAGTCAGCTTAAGTAAATTACATAAAAATTTAAGTAAATAGTCGAAAGAATTTAATTGATAGATTTATTAAGAGATTTACATATATCTATATATTATTCGGCGTCGAGTTCCGCCACTCAACACACAATGCGAAAAATTCGGAAAAATTCAGCGGAAAATGGGAAACGGAGTGTCTTAACACTAGGTTCCCTATGCCTATCATGCTGCAGAGTGAAGCTGATTTAATTTTTTTTATATATTATGTAGGTATAGATACAAGAAGGTTGAATACGAATGTGTAATTTACAAAATAAAAGAAGAAACAGAATATATGATAATTATTTATGAATCAAGTGAATGTTAATTTTCTGTTTTTTAATTACTTATTTTTGTTGCAGTTATATTTAAAACAGCCATATATATCAAATGCACCTTCCGGCGTTATTGTCCTGTAGGTAGTCCTAAGTTAAAGCTGAGTGTTTTCTGTTCCGGTAGGTATTTCGGGAAACGCCTTCTTAGTATTTCCCTACTTTCTTCAAAGATCACTTACACTCCCCAAAGACCTTGTATGGATATACCAAATTTCAGAGTTTCGCCGCGCAGTTTTGGCTGTGTGGTGTGTCAGTTACTAAAGAAGTTTATAATATTCTGATTTTTTTCCATGAATATAGTTATAGATACAAAAGAACCAAGTAAGAACTATCTTGAATAGTATATAGAAAAAATTTTTTTTTCTTATTTTTTTCTTAATAGTTTTTTTTGTAGATTATTTTTGCTACTCATTTTGTACTATAGTATTCTTTTACACAAAATGTTTGTAACGAGTAGTTTTTTTTTCTTATATTAATATTATATTTAAAAACACATGTTTGGGAAACTCTGTATTTATTTATACTGTTGACAACGATTGTACTCAATAAAAGTCAAAAAATATGTAGTAATATTATTTTATTATCGTTTGTTCTATCAGTAGTTATACAAAAATCAGTGCGTATGGAAGGGAGAAAAAATAAATTTAAACATTTTTGTTGACAATAATATTATTTGTGACGAGGTTTATACATTAGCTGCCAAAAAGTATCAATTAAGAAATATTACAATATTTTTCATATTAATGTCACAGATGTTAAATTATTTAAATGATACTTATTACTTTCTTTACATATATATTAAATATTTTATCGATCTTTAACGATACAGTTTGACCAGTACTACTGCTACACCTCTCCAATAACTAAAACTATAACAGTCTGTTCAAAATCATAATACACCATTAAAAGAATTATTTAATAAGATAATTAAAGCATTTTCACCTTATATTCAATATAAATCATAAATGGTTCAAATTTTATAATTTTTACTAATTTTTTTATATATATATATTTAAAACTTTTTTTACATACAATATTTACATTTATTTGTGCTAAACGCATTTTTATAAATTAATAAAGAGAAGTTATTGCGTTCAACACTCACAATAATATTATTATAATAATCTATAAGAGCAACAAAATCGCCATGCATAATCAATCACACTCATGAATTTTTAACTTAAAATAAAATTATATAGGCAAATCAACTTTCAATTGATTCACTTCTTTGATATAAAATGGAAGCATCGTTTTAAAACTAAGAGCCTAAGAGAAAATAATATTTTTTTTTTGTTATAAATACTCACGTCGTAGAAAGTGCATCATAATATGTTTAAAAAAAAATTATAAATTTTTGTGAACATAATTTGGAAAAAAATCCTAGATCTCGCAAATTACCCAACATTATTTTATTTACAAACACCATTACGTACATCAAACTAAATTAATAACTAATAAAGCTTTTTACATTAACAGTAAGTATAACAAAACAAGCCGTCACCCGCCGACGGCGCGCGGCGGCGTGGCGGCCGGTTGCATTGCAATGCTTAGTCTTTAGCGTAATGCCACCAAATAATTAAATAATTGATCTTAACGAGATCGTGCATAGGATATCATCGTGAGATGAAGTTCACTGGAACTGATGCAGGAGGCTCCCGGTGCAGAGGCACCTTCTCGTACCAGGTTCATTCCTACGGAGCGCAGCCCTTGCATCTCGAGGTATATTTGATAATTCACCATTAATACAACTGTCCTTAACTCTAAAGATCACCTAGCACGACGTGGGCCTATCTGGTTGATCTTGCTTTTCAGGAGTCTGTAACAAATAGAGGAATAGGTTAATCAACAAGCTTTAAATACGTTTTTTCACACTGATGATACATTTTTGATCAATAATTAAAATATATCACGTAATTATCACCGGCTAAGTAATTGAGTTATATTGTCAATTGTTACTAATATATCGGGTGGCACATACGCATCCCACCCTCGTCCGGACATCTGTCACCGCATATGTTTCGGCGATGTTTTAATTCCTTAATGTCTGGTCAAATAGCTTATGGTGCAAGTATTTTCATCAGGACTACTTTAATAAAATGTGATTTCTCAGAACTGTTAGCCGTCATGGTTGCAACTAAAGTAATTGCAACGTTTTCTTTGGGGTATCCAAGTTGGAGTGCGTGTTAGATTACTGCTTCCCGTCCGCGCACATCCGCGATACAGCTGAACGGCCGCACGTGGCTATACCCTATTTACAGACATACCAAAGGGAGAGCGCACATGTCCCGAACGGATTGGGACTTTGCGAGAGTGAACACGTGAAATCCCTTTATGAGAGGAGCATTGTCGGTCGGGTAATGAATAGGTACATTGCATTTATTTAGCTATCTGCCACCGGCGCCGTCACGTGTGCGCACACGCAGCTGTGAACGACCGTTACCCGCACAATGCCCTCGATCGATCGTCGATGGAATCCGAGCGATCGGCGAAATCATTGCACGTGTGCAGACAGACCGGGACGAGAGGCTTGCCAAGACATTTCGCGATGGAGTTGCATTGTCTACTCGTCGCCGGCTTCGCCGATTTATTAGTTCGAAGAAGCGTTGAGGTGATCGTAAAACTTTCACGTGAACAATTTATACGCAGAATGAGCGGAGACAAAGATATAAGACGAGCCGGCGTGGGCGCGCGCGGGCACCTGGCGGTTCGTTAGTGTTGGTGTCATGAGTCGCGGCCGCGAACATCGTTTGTCACCGGAATTTTGTTGGTATAAAAGCTTCTGCCCTAATATACAATATTCCCGGAGTTTGGAATTATTCAATACAATATTTTATTTTTGTTGCTGTTGTTGATAATCAAATACTAAATAATGTAATAAAATGTTAATCTTTATACTACTTCATTTAGAAATTGCACAAATAACATGTAAAATTTTAGTGATATGTATATACAACAGATACCAGGATTCTATCTTGATTGTAAGTATAGCGGCCGTGGGAGCCGGAGGGCAGGCAGCTGCGAGAACAATTTACGGTCGCATCTTATGATAGTTGCCGTGCTGTATGTTCGTGACCGAGGTTTGTAGCACACAGTACGGCGTCCGATGTTTCTCGAGATAGCGCCGTAAAATGCCGCCTCACGACACTCACGTTTAAGTCAAGAATTCCAGCACGATCACCTCGAGGCTGATTTTTTATCATTTTCTTTTAAAATTGATCTATCAGACTCAATTAGTGTTTGCGACAAATAATGTTGAGACTTTTATGTCCTTGGAAGTTTGTATATTCTACATTAATAATCAGGAATGTGGTTAAATTACACAACATTCCGGCAGTTCCTGCAGAGCGTAGGCGTATTAGTAAATATCACAAAGTTCATGTAATGCGTTATTGTTGACGACTCGCTCCGAGGTTTAGCTTCAAATTATTCTAGAAATAGATATTTATGTTAATTTATTTATATTCATAATCTTTACATAAAAAAAATCTAGAATTCTTTCGAATCGTAAGGAATCTTATTAAAAGTACTCTGTATTTCAGTCTGAGCGTACTAAATTTGCTAGTCATTGCTATAAATTTTATACAACGCTTTGCATCTCTTAAATCACATTTGTTTTGAACATTTTCCCGGGATATAACAACTGGCAGTGATTAAAATTTACGCGACTCTACCAAGTATTAACGAGCAAGTATCGTGGTGCTTGTAGACACAAGGCGCTCGTATAAATCCTGCGAGATGCACCTGCCGTCCGGTAACGCTCGGCTTACTGATGTGATGCATTTATAGCAGTGCTGATCTAATCCTCGACCAATAGAGGCTTAACGATAATTACATACTGGCATGGGTATACAGTAATCACACGCAGGTGTCAATAGGAATGCTAAATGAGGCAGCATGAATGTCTTGAATATTCAGATTGTGTGTCAGTACACGGTCGTTTACGCGGCGCCGGCGCAGGTGGCCGCGCTTCAAGGCTGAAATTCAAAACAGCCGTCACGCTTGCGTGAATAGCGGTCTAGATTGTAACTTCATATTTACCTATTCTACTATAGTACTGCAATAAGCAGTCATGATTTTTTAAAATGTTCAATTTAAATCTGTATAAACCATAAAAATTGTTGGTAAACCAAACATAAATTGAATGTATTTCAAATGTGCCTAAAATTCTATTTAAACAGTAATTTATTCTGTGACGTGAATAGTGAAACTCTCAGCATCTCCACTTTTACCTTCCCGCGCTTGCGAAACACGCAGGTGCGCGCGCGCAAATACATTGACACAACTGATTTTATTAACTTTTCATGCAATGCTACCTATGCTAGTATATTATATGAAGTATTTAATTTAAAAGTCTATATTTATTCTGAATTATAAGTAAAGGAAATCATAAAATCGAAAACATGTGCTTGCTTAATTTGATTCAAAATTTATTACTCACCATGTGATTAGAGTGATGTGTTGTAGATAGAGTTCTATCAGCAGGGAGAATAGTATTGGGTGCTGGGCGAGGTCCAAGAGGTCGGCGACGTGGCCTGGGTGGCGAAGCGCACGCAGGCGCCAGGGCGGCCTCCGCTTCAAACTGCCCCACAGCAGGATGATTTTCCAATGCCGACTGTAGATCGCAGATGTAATCGATGACGTGCTGGATCACTTCCAGTTTTGAGATCCGCCTATTCTTTGGCATAAACGGCACCAAGTCTTGTAATTTGGAGAGATACATCTGAATTTCAGCATTTTCGCCGTCCCGGTGCCTCTGCACCCGTCCGCTGGCGATTGCCGGTACGGACGCTCCGGTTGCGCACACCGCCGTTATGGCTTTCATCGTAAGAGACACTTAACACGAGCACTAACTAGTAAGCGAGTCGCGGCGCGTGACGCGTATTACACGGGTTGCGAGCGAGGAATGAGGAGATGAGCGGTGCGACGTCGTATTTATGGTTGCGGGTGGGGCGCGGGGCGGGCCGGGGCGAGCCAATACGCAGAGGGGGCGGCGAAGCCTGATTTTCCCATGGCGGCGGCGCGGTGCGGCGCGCGCTGCGCTGGGCGGCCCTGGTAAAGGCCGTTGCGCTCGAGACACGCACTTTGTCCTGTTTGTTTTGAGACTTAATTTCATTTGTTTTGCATTTATTTCTTCTTCTTATGACTAATGTAGGTTGGCAAAATATCTACTAGCTGTTTACATGAGACCTTTATAAAGGCAAATATTCATAAGAAGAAATTGCAAAGGTGTTGATTTATAGTTATTGATATGATCCTAATAAATTTTTAATTATAGCTTAAAATTGACTTACAAAATCACATTTATAATGGCAAAATAAGTGTTAATTATCATAGAATTGTATAATTTTGTGTTGTTTTTTTATTTAATTGAATATAAATAATTTGTAAGTATAAATAGCTGAAAAAACGTATATATAGTAAAATACTTGTAATTGTAGAGATTGTATATTGAATATCTCTACATTATTGGTTCCCTATTGTTGTTTATTTAAAGTATTAATGTTTTATGGTCAACATTATGCGTCTTTAAGGTCCAGTGGTCATAGAAGGTGCAGGCGGTGAGAATTGCTAGCGATTTGAAAAACGTGGAAAAAGGAAGGAGGGGGGGTCAACGACGAACAATAGCCGTACGTGACGGCATCCACTTGACGCGCCGACAGGTTCGGAGGCTGGAACGCACCCAAGGTAAATCAAGTAAAATCGATCGTTTGAATAATAAATGTCTGGTTAATGCGTGACTACTGAAACAATACGTTGTAAAACCAATGATTAAATTATCAACTTTTTAAAGAAGAATATGAATATTATTGTATAACATTATATAATTTTCAAGAATTTGAGCTAAAGCCAAGATGAGTCCTTTTTGTCTCACATCTCGTTTGGAAGATCATTTATAATATAGCGTATGTCTCTAATTAATGAAAATAAGTGAAAACACACAGTATTATGTGTGTTATATAGACGCTCCCTGTACAGGTATATGTATTACAAAATGCATAAACATAAAGAAATAAATTGTTTTAAGATAAAAATTAATAAGTTAGAACTCTATTTATATTTTGTAAATTAGGTATACGAATGGACAACCGAAACATTTATTTATATAATAATAAAGCATTTAGTTAAAGCGTTAGGCCATTTCGGACGGCCACACAAAAAGATTCGAAATGTAATAACAGAGAATGTAAGAAAAAAAACAGCAAAAAGTCACCTTGGATCCGAGTGAGGAACTCAGGTAGTAAATTGCTTTATTTGAATCAGTCGCCGTTATTTGATGGTAAATATGCTATTTGAGAAATTACTTTGTCGACGTCTAATAGGTTCTTAATAGGAGTTAAGTTATGTTAACGATTGATGTTTCTTTTAGTTTCTTTTGCAATTAATTATAGTATATAGCTTTTTAAATTATTTTTTAAAACGTTAAGGCGTAGATTAAAAGATGTTATTGTATATTTCTTCTTGAAGTAAAGGTTTCTAAAATGCATATTTAAGTGTTTAAACCATAAATGATTGTTTGAATTGTTATTTCATACATTTTTATGTACTTTATATATTCTAGCATGGGGAGCAGAGTGTCTTAACACTAGGTTCCCTTTGCCTACCTTCTTATGTGTGGAATACAGTGTGAAAAGGAAAGTATTCTAGCAGTTATGTAAGTATAATAATTTTTTTTTTCCGTAACTCGAATGGTCAGGTAAAATAATATGTTATCTTGATAATTTCGTTCCCGTGTCAAAACGTGTTTTCACGGCTACCAAAGAAATTAAAATTGTTCACAGACAGACATTACATTATTGTCCACTCACGTTTAGGCACTTTGTCTCTTTAATCTCGTATAGAAGCACCTTGCAGTCCAATTTGCTATAGAATATTGTTTTAAACGTACAGGTATCGTCCTTTGTCAGACTTAAGAGACAATACGGAAAAAATTACAACGACATAAACACCTCAACAGTATTTAAAGATATTTTGTAAAGTGTTTTTGTATTCTGGCAAATGACAAAGAGGTTTCGTCGTGATTTTTGTTCTTGTAGGTGTATATTGTTTATGGTGGCTCTCTAAATTTTGAAGTGAGAAATCATAAAGTATATAATAGGTAGGTACAGGATGTAATGTAAGCGGAAATAGTTATTTCTTTAACCCACGTTTTGTGTATGAAACAAGTTAAAGGTATAGGCTATAACTTGGAATAAATCAATTGTGAAGCCGTCGTGGTGTAGGTGCACGCACGAATGCGATTGCAAATGCGATGGTTGTGGGTTCGATTCCCACTCGTTGAAATAAAATAATTAATATTTTCATTCTCTCACTCTGGTAACCAGCACTAAATTCCACCACTCAATATTTATAGATATTGCCGCTTTCAGAATTCGGGAGAAAGTGAGGAGTGAAGTGTCTTAATGCGTTACGGATGGTCTTAATACTAGGTTCCCAGGTTTCTACTGCCTATTCTGTTATGTGCAAGATAGAGTGGAAAGGTAAAAAAAAACAATTTATATTTTTTTACACACATAATACGTATAATACGTTTAATACGCATAATAGATATATACTAGTGTGATATACTGATGCATGCTGTGATATAAGAATACGGTTTATTAACTTTTCTAAAAATGATAAAGCCTAATTAATCTTTTTGTTATATCTTCTATGAAATAGTCGAAGTCAAAACCGAAGCAGGAACTAGATTTAAACGCCTATAATTGTGCATTTACTGTCCATTTCAAAAACTAAAGTAAGCTGAGCTTTAAGGACCTAATGCATTTTGATATAGTATGTTACAGTAAAATACATTTTCTTTGGAATACCATAAGATACTCACTAAATTACTACTATTAATTACAGAAGATTTACCTACAGAATATTTTTTCTAATTATTATTAGATAAATAATAATTTATAATGTTAAATACATATGTACTCAAAAGCGTTTTTTTTAAATACTACTAGTAGCTATTACTTTTGTGAAGTATGGATATTTAAGTTCATAAAAGTAACATTCACCAAAGTATGAATCACTTGTAATTACATTAAAATTAAAAAGAAACGGCGTTTTATATTCATTTATACAATATTTAAGCGTGTTTCATTAAGGTCTATGCATTAGGCACGGGGCGGAGTGCTTACGTTACCCCGCGTGGGAGTGCCGGGCGCGTGCCGCTCCCATTGCGAGCCACCCCGATCGGGAACCCGATATCCACTCATTTCCTAATACAGTGGAATATAGACAATTGATTTGTACGCGAAACCATTTCGTGTAATTAAAATATTTGCACGCCATAGCTTGAATTTAAAACAATTTTAACCAGTAATGGTGCTTGGAACCGTTTTGATAATAAATTTACGAATAAATGTTGTGTTTCATAATTTATCTAGTGTCTTATAATGTCTAAATCAATTTTCAGTTCTGTCGCTAATTGGTACAGTTTATTTCAACATTATATAAAATAAATAAAGATCGAAGTCGTAAAAGCATATATTGGTTTGCCGTTATTACTTGGTATTGACTGAGTAAACAGCTCAATGCACCCTCCGGTCCCACGGGAGAGCGCGAGAAATCCTTTAATTCGTAGCTTGCAGGTGCTGGCTCATTACGCGCTTTTCCGGCACGTGTCGGCGCGTGTGTGGACGCGTATCTAGTATTGTTTGGGGTTCGAATACGGTGCACGCACTTAGACAATCTCTTTGATCGACATAGATCAATAAATGTTATTATATACTAGTCTCTTTGCAATATTATGTTACAATCTGAGGTAGACATAACATATATGTAAATATATATTATATATTTGTACAGACACACACACACACGCACACACACACACAGGTTAAACGTTATCAATGGTGTTATCAATTTTTTTTCTAATTATGATATGAATATTTTGTTAAGAAATATATTTGTACTTTATTAGATTCAGGTACAAATTTTATATATTTTTTATTAAACTGTTCTGGCTAGAAGGTTATACGTATGCGTAAATTATATTAGTTCTTATTAGAACTAAATTTACGTATATATATGTTAAATAATAAATGTTTATGTATATAAAAATAATTGTACAGCCAATTTTCTCAATTCTTATGGGAATGGTTAGGTTCTCGTGTGAATAAAGATCAGCACAGCGTGGGAACCCGCCCAGGTCACAGGTCGTCGGGATAATTGTAGTGGTTGGAACGTCTGCGCACGCGCACCTCACCGGGACGCCCTTATAGTTATTATCTTTTATTTAATCATCATCAGAAATAAAGGTATTTTCATATAAGATTTGTTAAAGTATATATGTGTACAATGCTTATGTATGGTTATGCTAAATCCATGTACCTAGAATGATAAAATTAAAATTTGTACTGAAAAACAAATAAATGTAATTTATTATTGGGGAATATTTTTTAATTTTTATATTAGCTTCACGCTGTATCCCGCATACATTATGGTAGGCAGAGGGACCTAGTGTTAAGACACTCCGTTCTCCACTTTCCGAAGAATTATGGAGGCATTGAGTGTTGAGTGGGGGACCTCAGCGTCGCGCTTTGCTTTGCTCAACGCAGAGCGAAGAAATGAAAATATATAATTCATTTCATCGAGTAGGGATCGAACCCACAACCAGTCGTGTTTACAGTCACACTCTCTCGAAGTGGCAAAGTGAGGTATGCGTTATTTTCATTTACCCGTTCTGGTAAGACTTCGATAATACATAGAATCTGTGGGGACACAATCATCATATAAAAGAAATG